>JBDJHY010256730.1:0-10574 GCA_039654485.1 Withania somnifera
AAAATATTTAAGATACATAGACATTAAAAATATTAAGATACACAGAAAAAATATTTAAATATTAATGATGCCTTAATATTCAAGATACATAAGTCTTAAAATATTTAAGATACAGAAAGTTAAATAATTTTAGGTACACAACACTTTAAAAATTGTATCTAAGATACTTTCATTTTATTGTCTTGAAATTTAAGATATCTGCGTCACTACAGTCTCATATATCTAATTATTGCAACCTACATAAAATGTAATTTAATAAACTTATGATATAAAATATAATTGACATTTATGTAAGTTAGAAAAAAAAAACTATAAAATAGTGATCTTGAGAAATAGAAAGGTTTTGGGTCATTTGTATTCTTGGAGTAGTAGTATTGGGATTTTACGCCCATGAGATGCATATAAGGTAGAATAACGTGGACTAGCTATTTTGCTGGATTTGTAATTGAAAAAGAACCAAAATTTATAATGTAACTGAAAAATAGTTCATAATTAATATACATAAGAAAACTTATTAAAATTGAGATTGGCTAAAAAACTTCAATTTATTATGCGGAAGTTTGAATATTTACAAGTAAACAGTAGATTGCTGGAGTTTATGCTAGAGTTAAAAAAAAAATCTGGAGTTAGAAAAAACCTAGGAGTCTTTAAAAAAAGTGCTAGACTTAATATTAGACTTCAATAAAAAATGCAAAAATTTAAATAAAATATTGAAGTTATCAAAAAATGTGAAGGTCAATGAAATTTAAATTTTATTTTTGTGTTAAGAAATAACTTCTTAGACGAATTTTAAATATACAACTATATTTCATATTATATGCTCTAAAAATGACTATTTGTGCAACTATACTCAAATATTAATAAGCTGACCCAACTGTACGCCTTAGTGAACCCAATTTTGCAAGGAGAACCAAGACGTTTAGTTGACACTCACTACCAATTGGTGCAAATTTTCTAGACAATTAATTAGTACTTATTTAAGGAAAAAGTACTTGTTTCTTTTCTTAGTTGTTAGGCAAGATTGTTTTTCGAATTTTAACATAAAGTTTGAGTACACATCAAATGAATTTTCAAAACAATGATAAATCACCATTATTATAAAATGAATTTTAAAATTTATTGTTGTTTTTGATAATTTAAATTGAGATTTGTTTTTATGATATATGAAACTTATATTTTATATTTGAACTTATTTGAAGTAGATTTGTGTGTTGAATTGTTGAGATTCAAAGAATAATTTGTTGGCCAGATTACACAAATACTACAGGTTCGAGACCTAATTACAAAAATAAATTTGCTTAATTATAATTTTTTTGTGTATCTCGGCGTGCATATCTTAGATATGCCAGCAATAAGTAATCTATTTAAGGCAAACAGATTTGTTAATATAACAGATTAGCGTGAATTGTTGAGAGAATCAAGGAAAACGGATTTGACAAAAATAATTCTTATCTAATTTATAACTAAATTCAAATCCCGAATCGTCTCTTTCTCTTCTTCTCTATTATTTCTTCAAATTTTTATGTCTAATTTCAGTGATCCCGAGCTACATAACATATTTTTGACAGAAAATCGAAGGTATTTCAATGGTATTTTAGATACAAAAATTTTAAAGTTTGTGTATCATAAATAATTTAAGGTTTGTGTATCTTAGATATTTTACGGCTTATATATCTTGAATATTTTAAGGTACTATGGGACTTTTAATTTCTTTATGTGTATCTTAATATTTTTTATGCGTGTGCATTTTAGATATTTTAATACATGCGAATCTTAATTTTTAAATCTTATGTATCTTGAACATTTTAAGGTTTTGTGTATATTAAATGTTCTAACGCTTGTGTATCTAAATTTTTAATGCATGTGTATCTTGTATAGTCTAATGTTTGCGAGATACATGTAATGTATTCAGTATCAATTTTCATGTATCTTACAATTTTCACTAAAACTTAGTACATGTGCCTCATGTACCAATGTATTTGTGTATAGAAGAAGAAGAAGAAAAAAAAAAGGTATATAAAAATAATTTGTATCCTGTACCAATTTCTATATATCTCATAATTCCTCTCAAATCTCAATGCATGTATCCATGTACCAATATATTTATACATAAAAGAAGAAGAGGCCGAAGATGCATAACAGTAATTTTAGCTCTAAGTATCTTTAAGGCTCTGTTTTCGGCGAAAACCCATTTACCATCCGCCTCTGACAACACCCAACAATCCATCACCACAAAAATTTCTAGACCCACTGTTCTGAAAAATAACTATCCATAAAAAATCTCACAACTAGCAATAATATGGCTTATCAGCCATTATCGACGGTGGCGATGACGTATCTGAATCCACCACTAATAGCGGTGACAACAGTTGCCATTATTGGAGTGACAGGTCCAAATTCGGCCATTTCCGAAGATGGATCTGAAGCAGCCACTAACATCAGCGATGACGCTAGTCTTCTCCAATGTTCTTACTGGAATCTGGTGACCACACCACCCTCACCGACTACAACACCATCGTTTCACCTTACTCCACCACCAACCAGTTGAATATCACTGGAAAACCACAACCCAATCACCACTTGGCCACCAGAACTCCGTCAACAACAACAATATAACCAGAAAACTCTATTTCCGGTCAGTCAATCCCCCTCACAACCCCATCCAGTCAAATACACTTAACAAAACTTAAAAAACAACAATGATGGTTGTGGTGATAATGAAAGATTGTGGAGGTTACAGTTTGGAATAATGAGAGAGATTAATCAATTATGGGAAGAAGTGGAGAGAATATCTGAGAGAATTATTAGAATAGATATAGGGGAAAAAAAGGGCTTAAGTTAAGGCTAAGATGAATGAGAATATATCTTCACATATAAAAGGTGAAGACATAAATTTGGCCTAATTTATGTAATTTTTAAATTTTTTTTGTAAAAGGTTGAATTATATTGTCTAAGTATTACTATTCATGTAATTTGAACTAATATTTTCCCTTTCACTGTCACTTCAAACATACAGAAGTTTTAAACAATTTTTAAAAATGAACTATGATTGAAGTTTGGCATTAATCTCTACAATGTCAGTCAGAATGTCTGAAGTTTAGACATATCAAGGTTACAATTTTAATAAAAAAAAAAAAAATACATGAAGTTAATCTTGACAAACCAGGTAAAACTTCAATAAAAAGTATTTGAAGTTGACCTTAGCAACTTACATCCAACTTCAAATAAATGTATTTGAAGTCAGACACAAAGTTCTTAAGTTTCCTTGTGTCTGAAGTTGTTCCCAAAACGATAAACTTGAAAAAAAATATAAAAAAGAGGGTATTTCTAATATATACAAGCGGATGGCAGGAGTCTAAGCAAGTAGGACACTGTTATTCTGCCATTCTAGACATAAGACCTTGGGTCATCTTTGTAATTTTAATATTTTTTTGTTTTAATTAATTAATTTTATTTTTAATCTATTATATATTTAATAATTACGTAGAAGTACTGTAAATCATAATACTTAATAGTGTAAAATATATAAGACATAATAAACATAAATTGAGACATATCAAATAACATATAATTTTTGAAAATGACATAAAAATTACAACGAATTACAATAAGTATGAACTATATTTAAAGATAATATAAAAATTTAGTGAACTCACGGAATTTTAGCAGTGTCACATAAATTGAAACATATGAAGTAACATAAATTATTTGAAAATCACGTAAAAAGTATTATATATCACAATAAAAAATTACTTAAAATATTTAAAGAACACATAAAAAATTGATTAACTCTTCAAATTCTATCGCGCCACATAAATTAGAGCAAACAGAATAACATTGTTGCTTGAAAATGAATAAAGTACTATAACTAACAACAATTAACAACTTCAAATATCTAGAAATTATGAAAAGTTTAGTTGACTGTCCAAATTTTAATAGTGTCATGTAATTTGAGACAAATAGGGTAATACATATTATGAAAAATATGTAAAGAGTAGTGCGAATTATAATAATTAATAACTTCATACATTTAAAAATTATATAAAAAATTAAATTAGTTCTCTAAATTTCATTTGTGTCACATAAATTAAAACAAAAAAGGTAACTATATCACGAGCTCTAGTAAGTTTAAAAAGTGCGATCCTGTTAAAATAAGCTAACTGGATGTATTAGAAGTTCACAAAAGTAGTTATACTGCTTCAACTTTATTGTTAGATTTAGTTACAAGTTGGTTATAACTAACTTCTAGAAGCCTAATTCTACATATATAGTTATGATACTATATTATGTAATTCAGTTTTTGAATCAATTGAGATGATCATTCTCCTTCCTTTCTATTCCTCTCTTCTTCTCTAAATATCTTCAACTTCTCTCTTCTTTTTTTTTTTCTCAAAATAGTCTCTGAATTCTTGAAAGTTCATTCAAGAACCATCAACATTTCACTAATTTCATGGTATCAAAACCACTGAGTTCTACTAGTTCAGAATTCTGTTTACGCAATTCTGAACGAGAAGCTTCGAATTACTGAGTCATTCTCTATGTGTGCATACTTCTGTGTAGTGTTGAGAAATATGGCAAGGCGAACTGGGAATCTTGGAAGAAATTCAACTCAGCCTTCCCACTTCTCAATCCCCAAATTCTTCTCAAACAACTAATGGAGAATGTCAAGTTGAACAAGTTCTAGATCACAATCGTCATGTGTTTCTTCATATGTATGATTTGAGTGGTGTCTCACTTGTTTATATCCAATTAACTGGTACTGAAAATTATGCCACTTGGAAGTAGGTTTATGCGTATGATTTTTTGCTTGATAGAAACAAATTGGGGATCGTAGATGGAACTTGTAAAAAAGAAAGATTCAGAGAAAAACTGTAGGGGTAATGGGAGAGGGTTAATGTTATTGTTCTGTCTTGAATTATGAATAACATGTCAAATAATATCTTAAATGGCATAGTGTGTGCATCTACAGCTTGGTCTATGTGGGAAGAACTCAAAGAGAGGTTTGATAAAATAAATGGATCAAGAACCTTTAATCTTCATAATAATTGTTGGCATTTCACAAGGAACAAATTCTGTGTCAGTATACTTTACCAAACTTAAAGATTTGTGGAATGAGTGGAATCCTTAGTGCCAATTCTTAGTTACGAGTGTGAACTGTCCAAAAAATTTATTGTATATGTAAAAAGACAGAAATGGTATCAGTTTCTTATGGGCCTAAATGATAGTTATCTACAGGCAAAAAAGTTAGTTGTTGTTGATGAATCCATTACCTACTGTTAATTAGGCTTATGCTGTGATCATAAATGATTGAAGTCAAAAAGATTCTTCCTCTACTTCTACTGGCATACTGGGTGCAGTTTCTAATAGCTATGATCCTGCTGTAATGTACTCTAAGGCATGTTCTTCAAGGTTCAAGAGAGAGAGAGATTATGGAATACAATGTGATTATTGCAAGATGAAGGGACATACAAAAGATAACTGCTACAAACTTATAGGGTACCCTCCTAATCATCCAGCAAATTACAACAAAAAGAATGAAGTTGGATATGGAAATAGAAGTGCTACTTATCACAATGCTCATCATGTACAAGCTGTTAATGATAGTCACCAGTTAGTCAGTGAGCATGCCAACTACTATATGGATAAAAAAAGTCAGGAAAGTCAAAAAAATGAAAAAGATCAGGTGGTAGCCAATGTGACAGTATTGTTCAGCAGATGTATCAACAAAACCAGCACATGGTTCAAATCCAAGTCAACAACATGTTGCATGTGTGTTTACAAGAAGTCAGTATGAGCAGCTCTTGCAGATGTCGAATTCTAGCAATGGTACTGCAAATGCCAACATATCAAAGACCAAAGACTTTCCAACTAATAATGCAGGGTCAGGTATAAGTAGTGCACTCTTAGTGTCTAACAGTGCTACTGACTGGATTATAGACATTGTGGCCACTAATCATATGATGTCTAATATTGATATGGCGGATAAACACACTATTATTAAAATCACAGTTCCTAAAATAGTTTATTTACCTAATGGTGATATATCTGTAGTAACACATAGAGGTTCTAGTTCTATTTCCTCACATAGCACACTACAAAATGTGTTCCACTTGCCTCAGTTTAATTTTAATCTTTTGTCAGTGTCCAAGGCTACAAGAGAATTATATTGTGCAGCTTTATTTTATCCCGAACTTTTGTATATTTCAGGATCTCTCAAATGGGAAGGTGAAGCAGATTGGTAGATTGGATGGAGACCTTTACCTGCTCAATCAAGATGCTAATAAGTTTTTCAAGTCTAATATTGTTCTACCTTCAAACAAATCTAAAGAGAGTCTGTTCCTAGATCATTTCTATATTAGTTTGTGGCATAAGAGGTTTGAGCATGTACCCAGTTCAATATTGAATAAATGATACCTAATAAACAGCAAGCTATTGCAACTATAGTAGATAAATATTTTGTGAGTCCATGTGCTAAACTGATCAAAATTCCCTTTCTTGCAAGCAATATCAAGACTGAAAGTGTTTTTGATTTAATTCATATGGATCTCTAGGGACCATACAAAATACCTATTAGTGAAGGTTACAAGTACTTTCTAACAATTGTAGATGATTACTCTAGAATGACATGAATTTACTTGCTTACATTGCAGTTTGATGTTTACACTGTTATTCAATATTTCATTACTTTTGCGAAAGTAGTTAAATAAAACAGTCAAGGCTTGTAGAACAGATAATGGCGCAGAATTTATAAATGAAATGTGTGCTACCAAATTCAAAGAATTAGGCATAGTACATCAAAGAACTTGTGTTTATCCCCTCAGCAAAATAGTATAGTTGAGAGGAAGCACAAACATATACGGGAAGTTACCAGGGTTCTCAGGCTGCAGGCTAATATTCCAATAAAACTTTAGGGTCAATGTATACTTGCAGTTGTCTATATTATTAATAGACTTCCATCTTCTATAGTCTCTATATCTCCATATGAAAAACTTTACAGGAAAAAACCTTCTTTACTGCACTTTAGAGTTTTTGGATGCCTATATTGTGCAAAAATTCTTAATCAAGATGATAAGCTTCAGTCTAAAAGTAAAGAGGTTGTGTTTAGGGTTATTCTGAGTATCAAAAAGAATATTTACTGTATAATCAAATCACAAACACATTCTTTGTTCATAGAGATGTAATTTTTAAAGAATCTGAGTTTTCCTTTCAAAGACAAGACATTTGAGAAACATATGTTCAACTCAAGTGATTAGTTACAAGTTGGTTATGACTAACTAATTTCTAGAAGACTAGTTATCTATATGTAATTAGATGATACTACATTGTGTAATTCAGATTTTTGAATCAATTAAGATGATCATTCTTCTTCCTCTCCCTCTCTTCTTCTCTAAATCTCTTCAGGTTCTTTCTTTCTTTTTTTTTCTTTCTCTGAGTTCTTGAAAGTTCATTCAAGAACCATCAATCTTTCATTAATTTCAAAACCAAAGAAAGATATTTGTGCACTTGGCACTTCTGATTGACATAATTTATGTAATATTGTAGTAACAGAATATATCCATAATAACACTATAGTTCAAAATGTGACATTTTTGTCAAAAACTCTCTCAAGACGGCATATCTTCAACTTTCCACCTTGTTTTTATTCTCTAAAACTATTGAGGAAATAATAGATGTTTGAGGTGTAGTTTGAAAAACAAACCTAAACCCTTAATTACTAACTTATAACTTATTTCTCTCTCTTTCTTTGTTTTTTCTCCTTTCTTTCCTTTTCCATTTTTTTTTCTTTTTTCTTTTTCTTATTTTCCCCTTTTTTAGTTTTAGTTTTTTTTCCTTTTTCAATTTTTTTTATTTTCATTTTTTCGTTTGAATATATTTTTCTTTTGTCGTTTTGTTTTTTTATTTTTTTCGTTTTCAGTTCCTTTAGTTTGAATATTTCCATTTTTTTTGTTTCTCTTTTTTTTTTTTCCTCTTTCTCATTTTTTTCCTTTTTAATTGTATTTCATATTTTATATTTTTTATATATAATTTTTAAAAATATGGCTATATCGAATTAAGTCATGGATGATGAAAAACACCATAATCATTCATTGTACTTTTAGTCGCACTATCATTTGTATTTTTGTATTCATTTGATATAAATGGGATCTTCCGAATATAAATAATATATTCTTATACAATTTTAGTTTTGTTGATGCACTTGTATTTTAAGGAATTCTATTTGTATTTGTGTTGTATTTGTAGTTGATTGGAGCATTTATATTTTTAAAATATATAAAATTGAAATATTAATTTTCTTTCTAAGAATAAGGGTATTTGTGTTCATTGATACGATTTGTATTTTATTGATATAAATTAAATCATACAAATACAAATAATATATTTGTATCAAACAAAACGTATTTGTACAGCTTGAGTCGTACAAACATAAAATGATATTTGTTTATATAAAAATGAAATGACAAGTTTGACATATAAATACAAATGAATACACTTGTATCATGATGAATCAATAAAACACCAACAATTACCTGACTGTAGATGAATCTTTTTATGAACACAAATAGCAGTGACTCCAAACAATGTACCTACAAAATAAATGCCCCAGGGTGGTCCCCGGGGTAATTCACCGATGCTTAAGTTGTTATTAAGACGAAAAAGAATTTCAATAATATCTGAGAGTAGTTGATTGAGCGTACCTTTGCCTTTGATCCCTCCGGGCTTTCATATGCGTTTCTGGTAACCTTAATTGGTGGATGTTAAGATTCTGAAGTAATCTCCAACCATAACTCTACTGCTTAATTATGGTATTCTAATCATACCATGATTCTTCAACTACTAATAATACTTATACAATTATGGTAATTATCTAAATATAGTAATTATAATATTGACACAATTAATGACCTTTGATGACTCCTAGTCAACTACCGTTATTCTACAGTAGTTCCTCCCTCCAAGAATCGAAGTGTGTGTTTAAACCATTCAACTGTAACAGTAGTGAGGACTTGTGTGTATCTGGGGTTATTCCCCGAGGTGATATATAATGCCGAAGTGAATCAATTTTTAAATGATTTACCTTGTCTAGCCTTGCGTGGTCCCATGTGCCAATCACAGCTGGGATAGCTTTTGCCGAGGTGAATTGTTTTTCACTAGCTGGGGTATCGACGTTTATGACTGAGGTGATTTGATCGAAGTCGTATCATCTGACGCGTGGACCTGTTACTAATTTGCTTCGGTTGTCTTGCCAAGGTCCCTTCTGCAAAACTGGGGTAACTTTCCCCTAGTTGGCTTACGGATGGGGTAACTTTCCCTTAGTTGGCTTACTCTTATCCGTTTTTCAGCTATCCTGTGGACGAAGTGACTTATACGATGTCGTATAACGCGAGGTGGCCATTTTTCCCCGGCAAGGAAACTAACTATGTAGCTGTTCACTAGGCTTATTTGCATGTTCAACTCGGCTTTCTTGCCAAGGTGGATTACTTCTTGGTTTTTGTGGTGTCCATTTGAATTATACCAATTTGAAATGACCTGGGTTCTGTGATACTTGGTAGTTTCCTCTTTGCTTTAAAAGAGTGTATGGGCGGGAATTTTATTATTTTTCCAGCTTTTTTTTTCACGTGTCACGCTCTTTTGCATTTTGATTACACGTGTCACAATCTTGTTTGGGGACGTTTCGTCTTTTGTACTTTTGCCTAGGGAAATAGGCTGGCCTCGTTTCATCTCAAGACATACTTCCCTTTGCTGAATTGGGTATTTTTTACCGTGTCATTGTAGTATCTAGCCGTGGCTTGTTTGTACTTGGCCTCTGAAATAACTTCCATCTCTCTTCTTTCCTCCAGGAGGTCGAGGTTTGACCTTAGTTCTTCGTCGTTACTTTGTTCGACGTAGTGTAGTGACCTCGGACTTAGTACCACTATCTCAGCTGGGATCACTACTTCTGTTCCATAGGTAAGGCTGAAAGGGGTTTCCCCATTGGGTGTTCTTGGGTTGTTCAATATGCCTATAGGACGTTAGATAAGTTTTTCACCCAATCCCCTTTGGCTTTATCTTGCCTCATTTTTAGGCCTTGTAGCAGTGTTCTATTGGTGACTTCGACCTGCCTATTCGCTTGAGGATGGGCCACCGAGGTGAATTGTTGAGTGATTTTCATCTCCTCACACCACTACTTGAACTGGTCATCTATAAATTGATTCCTATTATCTAAGATGTTTTCCCAGGGTATGTAACTCTCTAGCACACACAAGTATACGTGGTCTCGCAAGTAATACAGTGGCTCTTGCTAGACGGATGTCGAACCCCACTGGGACTTGTAATTATGAATTAGAATTGCCAAATAATTCTAGTAAGATCTTAATCTATAATGCAACGCAAAAGAACAAAATAGGGGTGTGGTAATTTTGTAGTTCTAACGTAACTATGGATAAGTAAATTAAATAAGGGGTGAAACAACCGAACAAGATAGATATAAACAATAGTCTCAGGGTTATGGCATTGCACACAAACAAGTATAGTCTTAATCTTTCATAAAGGTACTTATTCTTTAATTGCTGATTAAGGGGTTTAAATCATGACTA
>JBDJHY010256760.1:0-10573 GCA_039654485.1 Withania somnifera
AGTAGTCCTCTGCTTCAGCTACGGACTACGGGGTTTGGTTCTCCTACTGGTGGTATAGTAGGTGCCATCATGATTCTAGAAATTGGGTCGTGACATGCACTTTGTAGGATTCAGCTTCAAGTTATAATTCATAATTTTTTTTAGAACTTTCTAATATCATCCAAGTGGTTGGAGCCCTTCTTTGATTTAAAAATGATATCGTCTACATAGACCTAAATATCCAAGTACATCAAATTATAAAAGAGCATGGGCATAGCTCTCATGTAAAGCCCTAGTATTCTTCTGCCCAAATTATATCATTTTGTAGCTTTAAGTCCGCCCCCTACAAAGTGACGCCATCCTCATGCATCTTAATTGATAATACCCTGTGAAATAGTCAACAAATGATTGTGTTTTGTGATTCGCATAATTTTCAATCAAGATGTGTATGTTTGGGAGTGAGAAGTCATCTTACGGACTGAATTTATTAAGATCTCTATAATCCATACAAACTTCTAATTTCCCATCTTTCTTAGGGATTGGCACAATATTGGCTAACCATTTCAGATACTTAGATACTTGGAGAATCCCAGCTTCAATCTTCTTAGACACTTCTTCTTTGATTTTCAAACTCAAGTTCGTCTTATATTTTCCAAGTTTCTTCTTAGTGAAGGGACAAGATGGGTCGGTAGGTAATCCGTGAGCTACTATTGACATACTCAACCCATTCATATCAGCATAGAACCAAGCAAAGGCATCTTTACTCTCCTTCAAGAATTGAGCGTACTTTACTTTATCATCTTTAGGAAAGTATATGCTGATACGCATTTCCTGAAACTCCCTCTATTTCAACTAATTTTCCTTAGACTTATCCTCGAACTCTTCAACCCCTTTGACAAGCTCCCTGGGTACCTCATCTTTCTCTATTTCTTCAATCTCGCTTATGTTATAATGCACTATCTCATTATATACCAGAGTCTCATACTCAACATTTTTAAAAGAAATGTTCCTTAAAAGAAAAGAAAATATAAATAAAAAATAGCTCATAAAGGGTATTTAATTGATAAAATTTACTATAGTTTGGGAACATGATAAAAAAATTAACAAAAGTGCAAAACGGCTCAAAGTCGACCCTTTTATTCAAAATCATAATAATATGTTTGTCAAAATCTACCCTAGCACCCCGGAGCCCTAGAAGGAGTAGCAGTCCAGTTGCTTTGTGCAGCCTTTGGTCCAACAGACTAGTCAGGGACTCCTCTATCCTCCTCACCACTAAGAATATAGAAATGAACTTCATTAGGAACAAATTCTTCAAACCCACTAATATGTCATCTTTCCCAGTATTCTGAGACCCAGCAGTATGAGATGAATGATGTAGCAATGGTATTGGCTTTGGTAGAGGATAGTAAGACCCATCCATTAGCGGCTCCCAATTAAGAAATTCTTCAAAACTGGGGATATATCCCAAGATAAAAGTGGTCTTGCGGGACTGTATTTCTAAAGTCTTGATCATCCTTTCTAGATTCGAACCCAGACCTTTACCTAACTCATATCCAAATTTTATCAGTATGTTTGCACCCTAGCCCCTCCACTAAGGTCCTTCATCATAAGGCATTAGTTCATAAGCTGCTTCATCTTCCAAATCACTCTCGGCTACAAAAATAGTGGGGATGTCACCTATTTAAATAAATTCCTCACACTCTCCAACATATTATCCTCATCCTCATCATCAAACCTTAGAATCCGTGCAAAGGTGAATGTTTGATATAACGATGGCATAGGTTTTGGCAGTTTCTGACCGGACCATTTGTTATAGCCTTCATAGGCCAACCCTTCTTTTTGAATTTCATATATGTACATATAGGATAAGAAATTCCTTGAAGTCTATCCCTAAGACCTTAACCAAGTTCATAACCCAACCATAGAAATATGCTCATGACCTTTTTACTCCATCACTGTACCGGTTGGATGCTCCTATTTCTAATACATGAAACATATCCCCATCATAACTATTCTTCCATTCTGCAAACCAAATAGGGTGTCCATTTTCACTATGAATGAGTGTCTGTTAATCCTCCCACTAACATTTAAGTCACTAATGTAAGGTGGAGGGCACAACTCCTTCTAAGTAAATCAAGGGATGCCCTAACAGCAAGTTGTAGGAAGCTGGAATGTCCATTACTTTGAATAAAATAGGGGAAGTGGCAGGGACTACTATGATATACAACATGATCTCCCCAATTGTGTCCCTATGAAAACCATCAAATTTTTTGAAATTTATCTTCCAAGACTGAATTCGAGCGATATCTACCTCCAACCTAGTTAGAGTGCGAAGAGGGAAAATATTTCGACCAAACCCTAGATCAACTAGTACCTTTATTATCATATTTTCCTTATATTTCATAGTGACATGTAATGCTTTGTTACACGATCTCCCATCGAGTGGTAATTTATCATTATGAAAGGCAATATTGTTGGCCTCAAAAACATGACCAACCATATGGCGACTTGACCCTCAGTAATACCAAAAGGCACGTAGGATTTGGTCAACACTTTCATCAAGGCTTTCTAATGGTTCTCGAACGTCAACAAAAGTGACAGTACTGAAATCTAAGTAGGAGTCTTACTTACAGTCTTGATTTTTTTTAACTTCCCTAGATTATATTTTTAGGAATATACAATATATCGGATCGGTGACACCTTGAGCAATGGCTTCTTTCACTACTTTGGCTTTTCCCTGGTTGTTCTTCTTATAATCAAAGAGACTGCATGCAGGTTAGGGGTAGTTAGAGTATCTTTAAACACAGTGAATAGAGGCCTGGTCCTGGAAACCTCAACTTCAAAAGGCACATGCCTCTAAGTAACGATGGGCTTTGTATTTGTTTTTTCTTTCTGCCTGATGGACCTGATAGAGTCCTCCAAATTAACATACTTATTGAAATATATTATGTTAACTTTGTGATTTAGAAAGGGGTTATTAGTGACGTTATGGGTGGGATCTTTCAACTAAATGGTCTTATCATCTATCATCTTTTGGATCTTGTTCTTAAGGTATCGACACACCTGTGTGGTATATCCTTTCATAAAGGGTTATGCATAGACCTTGTTAGGGTCGTACCATTTGGACTGAGTATCCACAAGCAATGAAGGGATTAGGGTAATATATCTTGCTTGCTTAAGCCTTTCATATAACTTGTCTATCAGCTCATTTACCTGGGTGTAATTTTTGGCAAGCTTTCTTTAAAGTTTGTTGGAGGTCTAGTATTTTTCTTGTTAGATAGTGAAGGATAGGTGGGGTAAGGATGGTACGTTGTTGGTGGTGTGTATAGTGAATATAGATATGATAGTGTAGGAGTTATTTGGTAGGTTGGTTGGGTAGTTCTCACAGACTAGGCTATCATCATCATGCCCACATCCTATTTCATTTTGTTTTTTGAAATAACCCCTAACTGAAGAGCTTTTTAGTGGCCTGTAGTGGTAGAGGTTGATGATAATGCCATTTTTTATCCCTTCCTCTATGATTTCTATAATTTTGATAATTTCAGCAAAACTCTTGTCTACCACCAGCATTACTCTATCATAATACTGGGGCTCCTAAGCCCTAATAAATTATTCATTAATTTGGGAATCGTCCATTGGAGGCCAAGCTCTTCCTGCCTCGGATCGCCACCTCACACCATAATCTCTAAACATCTCATTAGAATTCTTTTTAAGCTCTGAATGAATAACTAATTTAGAGCATTATCTATGTTAAAACTGAATCTCTCTATGAAATATGAGGCCATGTCAGTCCAACTTGACCACTTCCTCACATCTTGTTCTGTGATCCAAGTTAGGGCCTCTCCTATGAGGTTCCTGATGAATATTTTCATCTTAATCTTTTCATCTCTATCCACACTAATTAAGTTATTGCAGTATTTTTTTTAAATGCAATTTAGGGTCCCCCAACCCCATTGTATAGCTCAAACTTAGGAGGTTAATACCCTCTTGTAGTTCCACATCAGGGTAAATGCATAGGTCTTCGTAGCTTAAACCCTTTATTCCTTTATCCCCTTCAAAATTTTGGAGGCAAGTGGTGAGCTGGTTTAATTTTTCAAATAATGATTGTATGATGAAGTCTTTTAGTAGAATTTTAGGTTTATATTTATGGTGGGTGAAGGGTGTGGTTTTAACATATATAGGGTCGAGTTGATGAGTTCCCAGTGTCTGGTGATAAGGCACATGCATTAGAGGTGGGTTAGGTTCTTTATGGAGTTGTATGTTATAGCGGACGAAGGATTTTGGTGGCTTTTGGTTGAGTGTAGATAGGCTTATTTAGTGACTGCAATGTTGGTAAGGCATTTTTGGAAGTATTATCTTGGGTTATGGTGATCGAAAGACTATCACAACAGGGGTCCAGTGGTGTATCTAGAGTAAGAGATGAATTGGTTAAGCTTTGAACCCGTGCCAATTCCCTTTCCAACTCAAGAATTTTCCGTTCCATATTTTCCATAGTTTATGTAGTGGCCTCTTTTTCAACAGACGGGACGCTAGTGTCAATTTTCTCGGTATAGCAGTTAACATCTACCATCTTCTTTTTTCATTACTATTAGGAGGAAGAGGTGGAGGAGGAGTTCTTTTTTATCTGGCGTGGTATGCCAGAATGCATAGATCAGCCTATAGGAGGGGGAATACAAAACAACAACAAAAAATAAGTCAAGTTATAGTGTTAGAAAAATAAGACATTGTATTGTGTGTTCTAAATGCAAGGAGCCTCATTGATCCAAAGGTAGGACTATGACAATAGTATATGACTTATGATAATTAATCGAAAACACGTTTGGTATTTAGAGTTTAGAGTTAGATAAAAATAATGAAAAAATGAAAAACTTTTATTAATAACAAAAGCAACTACTACACTGTCTTTAAAATGCAAAGTGGATATAAGAAATAAACTAAGGGCAGATGGGGTGACAAATGGGAGGAAAAGATCATAAGGAGCATAATGGGAGTTCATAGACCTAGGGATGATCTGTAGAAGTATCTCTCTGGTGATCACATAGAAAGAAAAGAGGGTGTGAACCCACCTCACTTCATCCACATCTTCAAGCATGCCAATCCTCCCGAATCGAGTGAATTCCACACCCTTGACATCTTCTAAAAGACAAACATAATATCCAGGGGTATAATATGGAGACCCATAACACACTGGTACATTCATAGCCATCCTCCATTCCGTGAGTAAATTTTTTGCCTCAAATATCTTGAAAGTTGCTCTAAAGCCACATTCGGCCAAGTCCATACAGGAACGGAGGGGAATAATTTAAAGTTTCCCAAATTAACAAAAAACTCTTAATGGGGCATAGGGATGGAGGCCTATCAGACTGAAAAGTTCAATGTAATATTTCTGTCATCCTCTTATGCAAACAGGTTGTGATTTTATCCTTGGATATTTCCATTGAATTTCATTTCTAGTGAGTGTGTTCATGTATACATAATAGTCATCGATTGCAACAAGAGATACGAATTTGATCATTCTTCTAGCATGTGTCTCGATCCTATTGCCCATCCCATCGAGCTTGTCAATCAGAGGGTTCTGCTTGTAGAAGTGTTCTATGGCCCAAACTTGAAGAAGCAATTTGCAGCCTTCAAAAAATCTTCTTCATCTAGAATTTTGTCTATGATTATAGGGACTAGAGTGACTTTAGAACTTCTAGATCCTTTGGGAAGAGCATGAATCATAGAACTGATGCAAGTATTGATCATCCTTCCTTCAAAGGGAAAAACAAAGTTCCCAATAATGCAATGGAAAATGTATTGAACGGATTAACCACACTACAAAGGGGGTTGAATAGTGTGCTGACTTTTTAAAACTTTTTCGGTTTGAGCAAGTGAATTAAATAGGAAACACAAGGAACACAAGCAATTATAGTGATTTGTACAAATACTTGCCTACATCCACTAGCTAAGTTCTTCAACTTAGGCTTTTCTACTATCACAAATACTCTTACAAATCACTTTCAAGACAAGTGAGAACGTTTTACAATTTCTTGATTCTTGGTTCAAGAACAACCTTCTTTCTTGAGTTGTTCTATGTTTCCCAACTATTCTACATTCACAAAATATGTTTACAACTTAAAAGAATGTGTAAGAACAAGTGGTACAAAGATTGAAGATATAAGATGAAGAACAAGAACTTTGTACTACAAGAGGATGACAGTTGAATGCTTTGATTTTCAGAGAATGTTGATATAAAATTTTGTGTAGTGTTCAAAGATGAATATCTCTCATCCTTGAGGTGTATTTATACTTTTCCAAGATGATATAGCCAATGTGAAGGCAATTCTAGACATTAGGACACATTAAATGCTGCAATAAATGCACCTGTCAGGTCGATTGGTCGATCAACATAGTGTTTTAGTCAACTAACACCCCATTTTGGTCGACCAACATTTGGTCTTTGGTCAACCAACACATTTCCAGTTGCTACTGGAAATTCCTTGGTCGACCAACACCCAGTGTTTGGTCGACTAACTTAGGTCCCATTGGTCGACCAATTCAGTCTTTGGTCGACTAATGGCCTTCTGTTTCTTTACAAATACTCCACTTTGAGTAGTCAGAATGCCTCAAAATGAGTCCTTGAAGTTCTGAGGTGATTTCTTGACGTAATATAACTTTCACGAACACATCCATGTATTTGTAAGTGCTTCATCAATATTGAATCTTTAACTTAATATTTTAGTCATCAATCAAAACATAAAGGGACAATTTTTTGAACCACCCTTGGTCCAACAATCTCCTTCTTTTTGATGATGGCAAAACCTTAAGAAAAGATTTCATGTCCCCCTAAGTCCTTGCATACAATTAAAAAGAAATTTGATCAAGGGTATCATTCATTGTCAATTTAGTTAGTTAAATAACAACAAGTGTATAGAATGAAGCCAATTTTGCATTAACTATAAATCATATAACCATATTCATTTTGCATTAGCCATAAATCATATAATGAAGTCATATAACCATTAGTCAAATTCAAGTGTATAGAATGAAGCCAATCTTTAAAGAAGTATTTGAGAATTAAACTTTGCTCCCTTTTTTTATTGATTCGAAAATAATGTAACAAATAATAGCTATGTCAATTCACATTAGTGACTTGTTGCATATTTTTTTCAATTTGCATTAACCATATATTCATGTTCATGTTGCATATTTGTATTATAACCCATAGCATTCTCCCCCTTTTTGTCATTATCATTAATAAATAACCATTAACCATAGATGCAATAGTCATCTAGAAAGGATGAAACAAACATAACCAAACAAGTATCCATTGAACATAAATCATTCTTAACCATTCATTCAAATAGTCATAAGAGTCATAACATAAGAAAGAGTTACAAAGGACGAAATAAAGAAATAAGAAACAATGCATGAAAGTAAAATAGATGAAGATAATTTGTTGATCCGATGAGCACCCATCAAAAGCTAAGGTGATGACTAGGTGGAATGGTGGAGGATTGAGATGTGCAACTCATTTTGTCCAAAATCTTATGCACAACTCCGAAAATCGTCTCTAACACTTTCTCCATGGCCCCTGCCTTTGCCTTCAATTTTCCAACATCATTCTTTAACCCAAGCCAATCAACTTGAGATGCATTGCTCCCTTGTGAGGTTCCTTCACCAACATTCTTCCTAGTGCTTCTACTTGAGGTGTACTCCCGGTCAATGGGAGGTGGAAGAATCACATCCTCATCGGCAATTTGATTTTCATCCCTTCTAACATGAGCGGCATACAGCGAACCATGTTTAATATTTTTACCAACTTTATGTTGGTAAGATTTATCAAGGTGACCCTCCAATTATGTGGGAAAGGAATGTGGTGCTCACCTCCTAATGGCACGTTGTTGGCTTTAAGGATCTTCGTAATATGCAAACCATAAGGCATGCCATGTTGTTTGGTAGCCTTTGAGTCCTCAGTGTTGGGGAGAGCCAAGAACTTCTTCTTCATTATTTTGATCATTAAATAGGCAAAATTAATTTTCCTTCCCTTAGAAACATGCCATATGATTTCTTTGTCCAATTCTGTGACGTCGTTGTTCGAATCCTTCTTTGTATAGATATTTCTATTAATTTCATAGTGTAGGATTCTTAACCTTCTGTACAAGTCAGTGGCATCCAACTTAACTCCTCCACCCACTCTTACGATAATGAGGTTCTCCCTCATAAATTTATCACCCGATACGGAATCATAATCATCCCTCGTGTCTTCGCTATCACTCCCTAATTTCATAGATTTCTTGACATCATCATTAGACCCTATTATCCTAATGCCACCTAGAATCATACCAAACAACTCATAAAGTCTCGCTTTCGAGACAACAATCATCCTACCCTTCACTCGTGTCTTCAAGACACTCCCCTCTTCTTTGGAATTTTTCACAACCTTTAGGTTGGCATAAAATTCCCTTACTAGATATTCATAAATTACTTCTTGAAAACTAAGAAAATCATAGATACCCATTTCCCTAACTTCATCAAACAATTCCATAAATTTAGTATTCATAATAGAGGTTCAATGGAATCTCATACCAGACATAAAGAATTCCTTTTTAAGGATTGTGTGGTATAACTCTTGTGATTCTAAATTTCTAAATCTTGGGTCCAAGGGAGTGCTCTCACCATCTCCTCTTTGTTCTTGAGGAGCCCTAGAGGAACCACCCATATTTTTTCTCTTTTTTCTTCTTATTTCTTCAAGAGTTGGTGCATACTCCTCATTCTCATCAATAAGTCTTTCCTTCTTTGATTTGAAATCAAGATTCTTGGTTCTAGGTATTTTAGGTTGAAAGATTTAGAGAGATTTTGGTTTTGGGTTTTGAAAAGGGATTTTGGGATTTAAGATGAATTTGTGAGTTTTTGGATGAGATTTGTGTTTGAGAAGTATTTATGAGTGAGGAGAAGTGTTTTGGTGAAAGCAATTTGGATGGGTGTTTGATTTGTGAGAGAAGAAGGAGTTTTGGGAGAGGATTTTTCGTTTAGAGAGAGGTTAGAGTGAGAAAGATATCCTGAAAATGTGTGTGGGTCAGGTTAAGTAGGATAAAATATGCCAGTTTACTCAAAAAACAACACGTCATTAGTCGACCAAACACCCCTTTACTCAACCAAAAACCCCTCATTGGTCGACCAAACACCCCTTTACTCGACCAATGCTCCCTATTACTCGACCAACCATATTCTAGAGGCCAAAAATTATTTTTCCTTCAGTTTACTCAACCAGTAGAAGGTTTTACTCGACCAACAACATTCCAATAGCAATTTTTGCCCAGTTTACTCGACTAATATGACCATTTTAGCCGACCAATTGAATTCCAGAATCAAAAATTCTCTATCTTAACCTCAAAAACCATTCCAAGTCTTGTCATAAGCATAGATGTTGTGCCCAGCTCATTTTGTTGTATATGAATGCATGAAAAATTCAACACATAAACAAGTAGTTATCAAGTCAAATACATCAATCAAAACAATTAGCATCGCACATACCAATTCTTAATTGATAGAATTCAAGCTTCCTTCATTCAAAGGTTAGGTAAATATGTCCACTAATTGATGATGCATAGGCACAAAATGCAAGTAAATATTACCTTTTGCACATGATCATGCAAGAAATGATGTCTAATCTCTATATGCTTGGTTCGACTATACAATATGGGAATTTTGCTTAAATTAATAGCATTTTTGTTATCGCAATAGATAGGTATGTTTTTCACAAGAATGCCATAGTCAAGCAATTAGTTTTTAATCCACAAAACTTGTGAGCATGAGCTTCTCACAGCCACATATTCAGATTCGACTGTGGAAGTAGCACACTAGTTTGTTTCTTGCTAGCCCATGGATTAAAGATACACCTAGAAAATGACAAGTTTCAGAGGTGATTTTTCTTTCTAATTTACATCCTCCATAATCATCATCACCATATGCAATTAATTTGAAATTTAAGCACGACAGATACCATAAGTCATAGCTAATTTTATCAACAAGATATCTAAAAATTCTTTTACATGCTATCAAATGTGATTCCTTAGGACATGATAGAAATCTACCACATAAGAAAGTAGCAAACATAATATCCGGTCTAGATGCGGTAAGATATATAATGGAACTAATCATACCTCTATTGAGCTTTTGATCTACCGGTTTCTCTTTCTCATCTTTGTCCAATTTTAGAGTTGCGGACATTGGAGTAGCCATCGGGTTACAAATTTCCATTTTGAAGTTCTTTAGCAATTCTTTGGTGTACTTGGTTTGATGGATGAAAATTTCATCTTCATGCTGCTTAATTTGAATTCCAAGGAAGAACTTTAGCTCCCCCATCATACTCATCTCAAACTCGCCTTTTATTAGTTCACTAAATTCCTTACACATAGACGGGTTAGTGGCACCAAATATAATATCATCAACATAAATTTGACAAATAAGCAAGTCATCACCTAATCTTTTTATGAACAAAGTATTATCAATGCAACCTTTAATATAGTCATGTTGAGTTAAAAATTTACTTAACCTTTCATACCATGCTCGAGGTGCTTGTTTGAGTCCATAAAGAGTTTTGTTGAGCTTG
>JBDJHY010256801.1:0-30581 GCA_039654485.1 Withania somnifera
TCTATACCGAGTTTAGGCGAAATCCACCACAAACAGAATATGAGTTGTTCAGGGTGATGAGAAACTTTGTCATGGCAGATGAGGCCAACAAGAAAAAAGGGGAAGGGAATAGGCCATTCAGGAAGTCGGGGGATGATAGAAACCCCAAAAAAAACGTCTTTCACCGGCTAAACAAGGGGCAAAGTGAGCCGAAGTACCCTAAAAACACCTTGACCTTACTAACAAGGTCAAGGTCCGAGATCCTTGCACTTCACCATGATATATTGAGACCACCACCAGTACTGTAGGCCCCACCCCATAAGCGATCTTGGAGGTTGTAGCATCACTTTTATAATGATCACTACCATGACACTGAGACATTCAAAGATCTCATAAAAGAGATTGACGAATGTGCCAAAAGAGGTATGCTAATGCAATACACAGTCACAACTATAGGTTCCTCCCGAGGTCATGAGTGGGGTAGCCGAGGAAACTACTAGCCCCAAGGAGGGCAAGGATTTAAAGATGATCATGGCGAATAAAGAAGTACGTCGGGTGTACGTGGACAATGGTGCTGCTGTCAGCATAATCTTTTAAGCATGCTTTGATCAACTCAGAATTGACTGAGGTAGTTTGCGGCTGACCTGTCAACTGCTTCTTTTACCCAGGGAGAGGTGATACCTGAGGGAACCATCTGGTTACCAATGACTGTATGGGACTACCCTAGGTAGAAAACCATGATGGTTGAGTTTTATGTAATCAATGCACCCTTTCCCTACAACATCATTCTGGTATGGGATTGGCTAACACAGGCCAAAGTGATTTGTGCATCATACCACCTAATGATGAAGTTTCACACCGAGCATGGGATAACTTTCGTGCGAGTTGATCAACAGGTTTCACGAGAGTGCATGAGAATTGTGCTAAAAAAAGCACCTGAGCTAAACAAATAGCAGCCACATATCTCCCGACTTCAACCTCCAGAGAAGGTTCACGTCATCCCAACAGGGGAAGCGAATGAAGAAGTACTTGAGGTCGTGCTGGACCCGAATCTCCCTGAAAGAAAAGTTAGGGTGGGGTCGGCCTTAAACCTTTCACTCTACCGGAACATCATATTATTACTCCAAGAATTTAAAGATGTCTTCACCTTGTCTCCCTTGGATATGAAAGGAGTACCACCTGAGGTGATGGTTCACAAGTTAAATATGGATCCACAAGTAAAGCCTGTGCAACAGAAAAAAAGGAAATTTGCACCGGAATAAAATCAGGTAATCTGAGCTGAGGTTGAGTAATTGATGGCGGCTGATATCCTTTTTGAATTCAAGTACCCGACTTGGGTAGCCAATCCGGTCATGGTGAAGAAGGAAAGGGGAGGATGAAGAATGTGTCAGACTATACAGATCTAAAATAAGTACTACCCCAAGAATTGCTACCCTTTGCAGTCATTAACCAGAAGGGAGAGACTGTCTCAGGGTATAAGCTTTTAAGTTTTTTTAACTTATACAAAGGTTACCACCAAGTACTCATAGACGAGGTAGACGCCCCCAAAGCCGCCTTCATCACAGACTGGGGAACATTCGCCTACAAGAAGATGCCTTTTAGTTTAAAGAATGCGGGAGCCACATACCAAAGATTAGTAGATAAAGTGTTCGTAAAGAAAATTGGCAGAGTGGTAGAGGTATACATGGATGACATTATTGTAAAAATTAAAATCCTAGAGACAAGCTTAAACGACTTGGAGGAAGTCCTCCAACTCCTGAGGCACACAGGACTGAAGCTAAATTCTGCGAAGTGCAATTTTGGGATCAACTCAAGGAAGTTCTTAGGATATATTGTTTCCAAAAAGGACTAAGTGTGAATCCTTATAAGGTAAGAGTGGTTGCTGAGATGAAATTGTCGAAGTGTCTAAAATATGTGCAAAAGATGACAGGGTGCCTAGCAGCCCTGAGTTGCTTCCTATCCAAATTCGTTGAGAAACAATTGCCTTTCTTTCGTGTTTTAAAAAATGCCAAGAATTTCCAATGGACAGATGAGTGTCAAAAGTCTTTTGAGGATCTAAAATGACATCTGTCGACATTGCCTGCGTTAACTATACCGAAACCCAGAGAAACCTTATATCTTTACCTAGCGGAAATAGGGAAAACGGTCAGCGCGGTTCTTGTCAAAGAAGAAGAGGGAACTAAAAAAATAGTGTACTTCGCCAGTTGAGCTCTGCACGGAGCCGAAGCGAGATACTTTCCCATAGAAAAAATGGTGTTGGCGCTGATAACAACAGCTCGGAAAATTTGTCCTTACTTCTAAGAATACCCCGTTTGTGTGCTAATAGATGTACCATTGAAATAGGTGCTGCTGAACCAGAAACATCAGGACGAATGATGAAGTGGGAAGTCAAGGTCAGAGAGCATGAAATTGACTTCCATCCTTAAAAACCTATCAAAGGCTAGGCTTTAGCAGACTTCTTGGTTGAGATGCATGAACTTACCTCGAAGGTACTAGAATCTTCCGCAAAGGGGGATGAGGTGGACAAGGAACCCAAAGTGCCCAGTAACGCATTCATTATGCATGTAGATGGAGCCTCTAGTGAGGATGGCAGTGGGAATGAAATCCTACTCTAAAGCCCTGAGGGGACTAAGATGTCGTATGCATTGTGTTTAAAGTTTTAAACAACAAACAACGTGGAAGAATACGAAACACTAATAGCAGGACTTCTCCTAGCTTAACAGATGAATATAAAGGTAATCTCTGTCTTCAACATTCATAAATCATAGTCAATCAGGTGAAGGACACTTACAAAACAAAAGATGCCCAGCTGAAGAAATACCTGGAGGTACTAAAGGGGTTGCCAGGAAAATTTTCCTATTTTTAGATATCCAAGATCCCTTGAGGAGAAGACACGAGAGCAAATGTACTCAACAAGTTGGCATCCTCCAAAGAAGGAAGAAAAAAATCAGAAGGTGCTAATCGAGGAGATCCACCACCCAAGTATCCACGAAGTCAGCATTTCTGTGGTAGACGAGGTGAGCGATAGCTGGATAACCCCGATAATGAAATACCTTACCTTAGAAAAAATCCTGCATGAACCAGATGAAGTGAGGAAACTTCGGCTCAAAGCACCCAGGTACGTGCTGGAAACAGAATCCTTTATAAAAGATCCTTTTTACAACCTTTACTAAGGTATGTGCGACCAGTTCAAGCTAATTACATAATACGGGAAATCCAAGAGGGCTCATGTGGAAGCCACTTAAGTGCCAAGGGATTGGAAAAAAAGATCTTGAGATGGGGCTATTACAGGCCCACTTTATTCCAGGAGACACATGACTTCGTCTAGAAGTGTCCAGAATGCCAACTCCATGCGCCGATAGCTCGACGACCTCAGATGGAGTTAATCTCAGTGTAGAGTGCCTGACCCTTTGTTCAATGAGGGATTGAAATCATGGGACCATTCCCTGAAGCTACGGGAAGAGTGAAGTTTCTATTGGTAGCCATAGACTATTTCACTAAATGGGTAGATGTAGAACCCTTTGACACAATTACAGGAAAAAAGATTCTGAACTCTATGGAGAAATAATCTGTGCCTATTTGGAATACCCAAGAAAATTATCTCAAATAATGGGAAGCAGTTTGCAAATGACCCATTCAAATCATAGTGTAAAGAGATGAAAATCACCCAATAATTCACCTCGGTCACACATCCTTAGGAAAACTGGCAAGTCGAGGTTACAAATAGGACATTGATCCAAGGATTAAAAACAAGGCTAGACAAAGCTAAGGGGGATTTGGTGGACAACCTATCTAATGTACTTTGGGCATATAGGAAAACCCAAGAACACCTAACGGGGAAACCCCATTCAGCCTTACTATGGTACAAAAGCAGTGATCCCTGCAGAGATAGTGTGTCCAACCCGAGGTCGTTACACTATATCGAAAGGGAAAATGAAGAAGAGCTCAGGTTGAACCACGACCTCCTGGAAGAGAGAAGAGAAATGAGAGAGATTTTTGAGGCAAGATACAAATATTCCATGGAGAAATACTATAACGACTGTGTAAAACACACCCAATTCAGGCTAGGACAACTTGTGCTGAGACGAAACGAAGCCAGCCGAGATGAAAAGATGGGAAAGCTTGAAGCAAACTGGGAAGGCCCCTATTAGGTAACTGAAGATTCTAACATAGACAGCTACAAATTGGCAAGACTAGATAGTACTGAAGTACCCAGAACCTGGCATGTTAGTAACTTACGGAGATTTCATTAATAATATATGTAGCTTCCTATGATTATCTTTGTTTTGTTTATCTTTTATTACCTTTAGTTCTTATGTTCGCTATTTTTATCAGTATTAACTGGTCTAAAGGGCATAGGAAAAATCCCAGCCTAAGAAAGGCCATGTAAAAATATACAAACCTCGAGGACCACCCTGAGGTCAGTTCGGCCAAAGCACCATAAATCATGAATTACCTTAACCTCGGGGACCACATGAGCTTAGAAGAATGTTGAAAATGATGAGTTAAATCGACCTTATATAATGACAGCTCGATTCGGTAGAGCACCGCAAAATTATAAATTAAACCAACCTCGTTAATAAAACCTCAGTTCGGCAGAATGCTGTAAAATGAGAAATTAAGTCGACCTCATCGGTGAGAGCTCAGTTCAGCCAAGCGCTGCATAATGATGACATAAAATCGCCTCATTTGCGAGAGCTCAGAAAAATATCACAAATTATGAATCAAATAGACACTGCTATAAGCAGATATCCACAAATAATGTGCTAACAAGGGGCAGAGGAAAGAATACCACAAAAAATAGATATATAAATAAATCATCTTATTTAATCTTGTATAATTCTCTACATAAGAATATTCCTACCTAACAAGATATACTAGAGAACTATCCTAACTCCTGCAACCTCGTCGGGGATCGAGGTAGTCTATTATGATCCGGTCCTTCCAGTATAGGTATAATTTCCAAAGAGGTAGCTGAAGGACGCCTTGGCTGACTTGGGTCGACTTGCAGATTAAGTCGGAAATACTAAGGCCTTTTCTTCACATCCTCATACATAGCCAAGACATGGTCCAGAATTATCTGATTCTTTTGATAACAAGGGAAACTTTCTCCATACATTGAGGCTATTCTTGCGAGGATGGCAGTCAGCTCGCTAAGCCAATCCTCCACCTCATCTAAGGTTAGTAATCCTCCCTCGAATAATCCTATCCTTTCGTATTCTCATAGTCGATCTCGGAGGCGACCCACCTTAGCTTCTCGGTGGTCGAAGTCCAGCTTGTGCTGAGCTGTTTTATACTTCCAGTAAGCAATAGATCTCTCAATATTTCCACAAGCTTACGAACATCAACTTGAAGGGTCTCGATCTTCCGAGATAATTTTGAATTCTCCCCCTGGAGGTGTTTCCTCTCATCATTAGAGATCTTCAACTTACTAATTAAGTCTTGAAACTCGACATTCTGGGATAACCGAGTTTGGAAGTATTTGATGAACTCGTTCTTGGTATGGAGCTCCCTATTCCTTTCATGAAAGAGCCTTCGAAGGAAAAAGTTTTCCCTTTTCACTTGTTCAAGTGTATAAGGGATAATTTGCTGAAAAGTAAAGAATAAAAGTGTTAGAAGTGGAAGGAAACATAAAGTAAATTGTGAAAAAGCTTTGATTTTATTAATAAAGGCCTAGTAGGCAGAGATGGTTACAAAAGAAAGGAAAAAAGGAAAATTACAAAGGTCTTTAATCTAATCATTCCTTCGACCTGTCCAACGGCCGAGACAGGCTCTATATCCACTAGGGGCTTAGTAGTTGGAGCAGCAACAAGGTCTTTAGTGGGATAGCTCAGAAGGACCTCGGGGATGGAATGTTTCTCCTCAAACTAAAGTGTGCTCCTAGCGGTGAGGAACTCCTGGATGTCCGAGTCGGTGTTCTCGGTGCATGCCCTCAAGTCCTCCACTGATAGGGGAGTAGGGTGTTGAGCGATGAACTTAATCAAGGAGAGCTCAAGTCTGTTCAGCACCGCCTTGATATGGCCCCTAGTCACCTAAGCCTCTGCTCCGACTCTATAGCTGAACCGCTCATCTCAAAGGGAGAGATCAGGGTATGCCTCGGCTATCTCATCCAGAACCACTGACCTGGTAGCGGTAACCAGAGACTCACTCATGGATGAGACGTGCTCTGAGAATGCATTGGTCATGGTAATCTTTTAAAAAAGGACCTCAATAAACTCTCCCAGTCGACAATGAAATCCACCTTCCAGTAGTGCAGCTCAGCCTCGGTGGCCCTTTGGTTTTCTCTCGGCATCCTTTCTTTTCTCTTCTGCAACCTTCCTTTTCTCCTCGGAGGCTTTCAATTGGGCCTCCTGATCCTTCCGCTGAGTTCTTTACCGGTGGAATTCTTTATTGGCGTGGCCCACTCTTTGGGACACTAAATAGGCCGTCTTTGACAAAACCTACGAAAAAAATAATTTGAGTGCTGGTAGAGAACAAGTAGAAATACGAATAGATGTAGAAATACTTACATTGCTGAGGTCGTCCAGAGATATGTCCTCAGTAGGGGTCAGCTCCGAAAACTTTCGCCTCTTAGGCGTAGGCTCCTGAGCTGAAGGGCCCCTATCTCGGTCAACCTCAGTCATAGCACCTCAGTCAGATACCTCGGTTATACAAAGAGGGTTAGGGGTAGTCTCCTCCTTATTAGGCTCAGATGACGAGCTAAAGGGTTTGTTCTATTTTCCAAGCCTGACGAGCACCACTGAAATAAAAGACAAAGACAAGTCAAATCAATACAAATTGAGGAATTCACCTCGGGATACAGACTTCTAACCCTTGGATCCCTTTGGCAACCTCCTCATAAGGTACCACCTCGCCGACCTCGGCACTTGGGTTAAAGACACTAATTTTTTCCTAGAACAGGTCTGCATTGGTGAATCAACAATAATAGGGGGAAATCTGGTCGATGAGGTCAAAATCCAAGGCATTGACAACCCCCAATACACCGTATCTTACTTTACCAGGATTCCAGTAGGGGGAAAACGAAACCCTTCTACTTTAAAAGAAAAAATTTTCTTTCCAATCAGCAATTTTGATAAAAGTTAAAATCCTAAAACTACGAAGGGGGCTAAAAAAGTACCACCCCTTGGAAGGTCTAGAACTCTTTACTGCAAAAAAGTGTTTGAATAAATCTACAGTAGCCTTTGCCTTAACTTTGGAGCAGGCAAGCGTAAAACCCACGACCCATGGAGTTAGGCGCCAATTGCATAAGGGTCAAGTTAAAAAATGTTAATACATTAATTAACAAAGGAAAAAGTGAAAAAAGTAACCCAGAAGCTATGCAGTCCTGATACATAGAACAGTACCCCAAGGGGGGCGAACAAGCCCTATCACAGGAACGGGGTATAATAAATTCAAAACGAGAGGGAAAGTGGTGTTCCTTAAGAAAAGATAGCGAGGAGTCTACGACAAGACTACTTGCAACCTTTGAGACCAACAAATTAAGGCCCTAAAAAACTTGGGGTGATGGAGTCAGAGATTGGAGGTCAGGGGTATCTCTACCTACGCAATAAGCCTCTGCCTCATATGTACAAGAAGAAGGAGAAGAAGATGGAGAAGACATACTTACTGATGAGTAGAAAGATTTGAAATATTGAAGAAAGGACTCTGGGAATGATAAAGGTAAGAAGGTGAACAAAGAAAGAAAGGATACAAAAGGAAAACAAGGAAACGTATATGAAAGGATGACTTAGAATTCCTAGGGTCAGTAAAAAAGAGATAATTATTAAAGGGGGAAATAAATTGGTGGTACAGTAAATAACCCATATTCCCCAGGTAAAAAATGCCTGAAATGACACGTCCATTAAAAGGATTATGACACATGTACATCCATCAAAGGATTGCGATACGTGGAAAGCAAAAGCGGGAAAAATAAAGCAATAAAAATAAAGAGGCGGGAAAACCAGATGACGTGTAATACTTCCCGCCCATACACTTCATCAAAAGATACCCGAAGTGATGAGCTCACTTTAGCTCTGCTAGGGTTTATAAAGGCGAGGATAAAAATCCCTCACTTAAAAGAAAGGGTCATAACGACCTCGGACGATACCACCTCGGTCCAGGCACCTCCGCCACAAAGAGGCTGATAAACAGCAGGTGTATAGTTTACCTCAGCATGTGTTATCTCAGCGTGCCTATAACTTTAACAATGACCTCGGAAGGCGAACTAAGATGAATTATAAAGCACAGTCAAAGTACTTTGGTTGTATAAATGAACCCGGGGAAATACCTCAAAGAAAACTAGCTCGCCCTTGCTCTATGATTTAAGTCAATGGCGTAAATATACACCTCGACTCATGGAGGGAGGGGGACTACTATAGAATAATAGCAGTAATAAGAAATTAATAATAATTAATAATTACTATTAATAACATAATAAATATAACAGTAAAGTAATTACCAATAATGTGGCCCAAACCGTTAAGGAGATTATTACTCCCCATTTATAGTGCTCACTAATGAGGCAATGACAGTTACAAGGAAGGTGGCAATAACCACTAAGGAGGTCGTTACTCTCCATTTACAGCACCCACTAACGTGGCTGCTACTAGAACCAGCTATAAAAGAACTACAGTCAAAAGGAAAAGGTAAGCTAAAAATACTACTCTAAAATATTTACTGATATTCTCTTAAAAAACTCTTTGCTAAATTAAGCATTGAAGAACTACCCCGACGACATCCCTAGGCTTTATTTTGCAAGTGCTTGTCCAAGAATCATCGTTGTTGCTCAGAATAGTAAGGTAGATTTCATAGCAAGATTACTGGTGATCTTTTGGGATTCATCAGTACGCAAGTAGAATATTTTCCTAAAAATATTTGTATACATCTAACACAAAAAATAATAAAAATAAGTTGATTGATAGATATTGTGATGGGTGGGGCTGAAGAAAAGTTCAATTTATTTTTATAATTTTTTTAAAAACATTTGGGGAGAGGGGAGCCTGGGAGGTAGGGTGTGTGGAGTGGGCGGGGCTGAGACGGGATATAAAAAAAGTTTAATTTTTTTTTGGAGGGGTGGGGTCTGGAATGGGGGAGGGTAGGGGGTGAGTAGAGGTAAAGGAAATTTTAATTTTTTTTTAAAAATCAACTTATTTTTTAAAGTGGCGTGAATTAGGACTTATTTTTTTCTTACTTTGATTAAGAAAGTCAATTTCTTAATTTGAAGGAACTTGTTTTTCAACAAAAAATATTTTTCAACCTTTTAGCTATAAACTAACATGAAAAAAACAAAAAAAAAAATTTAGAAATTTTTTTTCTTTAACACACTCTAATTCTTGTTCAAGTACATGAAATAGTGATTATCAGAAGATTTACTTATTTCAACAAGTTATGTCATTTCAAAAGACATATTCAATGATTCAACAAACCTGAAGAAAATAGTTAAATCAACTTTTCAAATTCAAACAGGCAAATGTGTGCAGATCAAAATGCATTTTCGCTGTTTGAGTGTTAAATGGCATGATTTTGCAATCTCTTAAATATAAATGAATCAATTAAATAGAGTAAAATATAGAATATCACTAAATATAAGAAAGAGAGGTCATTAGGTTTGAGTTTTGACTAGCTTATTCCATTTTTAACTTTGATCTTTTCAAATTTAATCCGATTTTCCCATTTGATATCTCCATCCTAATGATACAAAATGTGAGGATAATATTATGTTCTAGGGGATGGAAATTATATGTAAGGCTTAGTATTTCGTTACATGAAAAGTCATTTTCCTGGTGCACTCAATAATCAACTTAACTCATGTTTGGGCAGAATTTTTTTTCCTCTTTTTTTTTTTCTTTTTTTGCTTCTTTTTTTTATTCTTTTTTCCTCTTTTTTCATTTGAATATTTTCCTTTTTTTTCGTTTATACTTTTCTTTCTCTTTTTTTGTATTTTTTTTATTCTTTCTTATTTTTTAATTGTATTTTTTTTTATTTTTTTAATCTTTGATAAACATAGCTACGTCGAATTCAAATCATGGATAATGACAAAAATACCATAATTGCTCATTTTTTGTTGATATAAATGGAACCATCTGAATATAAGTAATATATTTTATACAATTCTATTTTCATTGATGCACTTGTATTTTAAATAACTATTGTTGTACTTGTATTTGTAATGTTCCTTGGGGCTATTTTGTAATTTCCATGATTTCTCTTTGTTTAGAGCATCTTGGTAGCTTCCCCAGGTCATTTGTGACTTGCTGGGACCGATAGCTCGGCTTCCTGGTAGTTTTGTAGCTTAATTCCTTTATATCTATAGTTTTTTTTGGGCATTACTCATCATATACGACCTCAAATTGCATTTTTGTCAATTTCATTGAGTCCGGAATATCGATCATATGAAGATTTCATATATGGGTTGTCGAAATTGGACTCGATTTTCATTCATGCTCTTTTAGGGAAAATTTCAAAAATCTATCAAAAGTAGTTGCAGGGACTGATAAATCGGCCAATTGGCCGATAAATATTGGCCAAAATGATCGATCTATCGGTAAGCGGTGGGTTTCTAAAATGTCTTCTTCAACTCGAAATTTTCCTACTTCCAACATAAGTTCTAGCCATTTCTTTGAAAATTCAGAGCAAAGTAAGCTTATATTAAGATATATTGTCAATTTTTAATCTGTAAAAGCTCGTTATGGTGGTTCTATCATCATTTTTGTCAGGTAATTTCTTGATCTCTTTTGAATTGTAAGGTTTCCTATATTACATAAAATTTCCGGGCTTGTTTCTTCATATTCTACCTTTGATTTGAGTCCTAGTTTGTACCACACGACCTATAAGCTATGCTCTATGCGGGGTTAAATATTTTATTTTTTTGAGCTACGAGGGTTCATAGACCCATTTTAAATTTGACCCCGCTATTTATATAAAAATATGGGTCTTATTTTACTTATTTTGACATGTGGGTTATGTTTTTGCTAGCTTCGTGCAATTTTGAGCTTTTTTATGATTATTTGGATATTCTAGCGAGCTTTTTGAGGTTATCGCCAAAATTCATGTAGGTTACGACTTACTTCAGGACACCCACTTCTTTTCTTTTGATTTATGCTGCATCAGTCCCATAGAATGGGGTGGATTGAGTATTTAGTATTGTACTTGGTAAATTGCCAGCTTGAGGTTGGGTTACTAGTTTGGAGCCCCGTTGTAGTGGTTATCTTGGCCTATGGCCTATTTAGCTGGTTTTATTGTTCGTTATACTCCCCTAGGACTACAGGGCCCTCCTAAGTGGTTGCGCGATGTCTATAGAATGTATTGAGGCTGGGGAGGAGATTACACTAGTAGTTATAGCTTAGCATCTATCCCTTAGATTGTTGGATTGGTGTCTTAGAGCCAATCTAGGCAGGATAATTAATTTGTGTTCTACATGAAGTGTTGTGTGTGATTGGTATGTGTGCGACTACTTGGTGGTAGATAGCCGGATATGGTTTTGTCGTATAGTTAGCAGTCCTGTGTGATGATGTCATACCTTAGCCAGGTTCGAGCTTGAGAGTGAGTTGTACTGTCCTGAGCTGTGATAGATTCATGTTTCCTATGTATGGGTGTGTAATTAGTCCTTAACGTGTGCCCTCTAGGTAGTTGTCACATCTTTGGTGCGCTTACTTCTAACTCGGAACCGTAGTTGGCTTGGAAAGGGTATACCTTGTGACTAGGGCTTAGCACCCATTCTATGGATTCTAGTTAGCAGCCTTATACCATTTTAGTCTATTGATCAGTTCTGTGTTGTGAGCATGCGTTAGTATTATTAAAAAGGTAACTCGATTTTGACAGAGTAATAATCGAAAACTCATTTCTTATGCATTATATGTATCTACAACTGTGGTAGCAGTATGTAACTATTTTCTTTCACTATGGAATCGTATTCTCACTGCCACTGAGGTTCCTGGATATTGCCTACGAGGTGACAATTGGATTGTACCGAGACTAGATTTGCCTTCATATCCAGACTTGAGTTTTTCACTGAGATATGATATATGGGGTGAGCTCGAGTTTTGGAATTTATGCCTTGATGACTATGCCACCAGTTGGCTTTCTTACGAGGATTTTGTACGTGGGACTAGATCCCTCCACAGACCCTCTGACATTGGGTAGCTGTCACTATCCAATTACTCGGATCATGATGGAACCTACTATCCACCAATAGGAGAACCAACCCTATAGCCCGAAGCCGAGAGCTATTACATCAATAGAGGAAAGCACAAGTACAATAAGAAATCTATAAATGAAAGTAAAAATACTTAGTGTAGTGAAATTACAAAGAATCAATAAATTCTTAAAACCTGGTATCAGTGTAACGAAACAAAACCTCTAAGAACAGAACATAAAACCAAAAGTCTAATATAAATGTATCTCCAAAAATACAAGGAGACCAATCCAAATATGAAGAGAAGCAGGAATAGTTGGACACCAAGCTCACCCTAAATCTCTAAAGTAATAAGCAACCAGCACTAACGACAACCCGTAATCAATGTCGGCCACTAGTACTCGGATCTGTACTAGGGGAACAAGTGTAGTATGAGTACAAGTTGCAAAGAAACCTGTACCTAGAAGGATTTGAGGGCCCACTGAGCACATATACATAATAAAAATAGTAAATAGGGAAACACAATAAAGCAGGTCCACAAAATCAAATAGTTCATCATTGAAGCTAGCTACTCAGATAAGAATCAAGTAAACAGATAAACATTACTTTGCTAGATAATCACATAATAGGATCTCAATCAAGAGTTAAGTACAAGACAGAAAAAGAACATGGACGGTATACCCGTAACCTCAATAAGAAAAGGACAAAATAATCAAATAATACCTCGTACGAGTACCCCACATACCAAGAAAATCCAACATATAAACAGTAATGATAATCAAGCAGTAAGTACAAAAAGAAAATTAAAACTACCAATCCCCATAAGAATAGCAGCGTACATAAAAAAAAAGCTCAACCGTAGGCCTCCCATACAACCATGGATACACTGAAGAAAACAAGTATAGAAAAGTAAACACACTCACATAATGTAACAAGTCATGTGTATGTTTCTCCTCCAGTATTCATATGCCCAGAAGGAAGAATCCATGGAAGGCTAAACCTAGTTTTCGTATATCTCTGCTCCATCCTATACCCTTCCTCCGCATTGCCACAGCCCAGAGGCAAGTTTTATGGAGGTACGCCCACCACGTATAATCTCTAACATCATCATAATCTTACATCCCAAATCGCAGAACCTCAAGGGGTATTAGAATATAGCATTTTGATGCCTCATATCAATAGTCTTAGTAAGCCGTAATCTCAGCAAGTCAAGGCGTCCAACGCCTCAATATAGTGGTATCACCATAATCCTCAAGAGAAAAAGTATCATCAAAGTCCCCAAACCCAATAAGTGTGATAAGTGTTGAAAAGTTGTACTCACTATCGTACGACGATGGACTCAAGTGCTAGAGGATGTAATTGCCAAACATAGTCGGACTCAAGTCCAACATTAATTAGTCAAATGATATTTCCCGATGTCAGGGTATGAAGCCTGGGATAAAATAAGTAAAAATAGTAATACAGGGTGCTCGATACAATCCCGAGTCTAAAACATTAAAAGATCCTTTAACTTATTGTATTATCAAAATATTCCAAGTTATCATATGTTATGTCATTATCCATGATTATTCCTATAATTAGTATCTAGCCTCCAAGGCATCAAAATCAAGTGGTGATATGGGCCCCAGCCCTAATGCACTCTCAACACGGAGCTAGTGGCTCAACCGCTCATAGAATGAATGAACAATACATCAATTTATGTTTATAGCCAACCTATGCCCTGCACAGGCGTAACTAAACTACTACAACTAACAGCACAATACAATAACCCAAACCCGAGGGAAAAACCCAAAACCAACCCACACATTAGTGTTCTACTACTTTCAGTGTCACCCTAAACCATCACAAGGCTAATTCTAAGTCACGAGCGTCTTATTTCACCAAATGCCAACATCGAGAATAAATGGGAAAGGAGTGAAGAAGTGGTCCAAGTACACGGTAGCAACCTAGAAACCCAACCCACAGATGCTATTTAGTGCAATTATCAAAGTTATATACCCAGAGATAGCCCAATTGAGCTTAACTATCGTTCGACGATAAAGCACTGTAAATCACAATTTTTACTCCAACTGATAGCAAATAATCTCCAACGACTTTGAAACTTGCGAAATAGTAATCCATGTATCAATACGCATCTAATAATTTAAATTATATTATGTTTCGGACCTGTCCTAATATCGGCTAATATCCAGAACGGGCCTAAAGCTAGGGGCCCTGCATGTCAAAATTAAAAAAACTTTGCCACGGGGTCCCTAGCAATACCAGGAACCCGTTCTCCAAAAATGAACACAATTTGGGTAAGAGAAGGGCTTCAAATCAGCTTGGCACAAATTTGAGTAATAATGGCCAAATATACAAGCTTTATGGAATTAAACACGGAATTCAATAAAGGAACAAGTATTACAAGGTAGGATAACTCAATGAATGACGATTAATTTATTAAAATTAGATATAATTAGAGATTCTATGTTTTTCTTAGTTTGGTCATCAATGGAGGAAACTTAATTTTATGAAATTAGCAAGGAAGGAGACTTACCGAGAGTAGGGAAAAACAAGGATAAGGGAGCCCATTGGGGACTTTTCCTACAATACTTTGAAGAGTTTTCCACAGAGTTTTTCCAAAAAAATTGAGAGACAAGATGCAAAATAATTTTGTGAACAAAATGATATAAAGGGTGTATCAGTTATTTACTTAACTAATGGTAGCCTGACCTTAAGTGTATTTTAGAGAACACTTCTGCACCCTGAATCTAATAAAAAAAAGTCATCAATCATCGGCATAGGATATCTATTCTTAACTGTAACTTTGTTCAATTGACGGTAATCAATACACATTTGCATAGTACCATCCTTCTTTTTAACAAACAAGAGTAGCGCACCCCACAGTAACACACTAGAACGACCAAAGCCCTTATGTTACAAATCTTGGAGCTGAACCTTCAGATCTCTCAAATCTATAGGATCCATACGTTAAGGAGAAATATATATGGGCTTGGTGCTCGACTCTAAGGCAATGGAAATATCAATGTCCCACTCGAGTGGTAGGCCTGGTAGGTCGGTCGAAAATATTTCAAGAAACCATAGGAACAAACTCTGGAGTAGGAGTGTCAGCCTAAATTTCACGAGCGTATGCTAAGTAAGCCAAACATAATCTCCCCACTAACCTCCTAGCCTGAAGGAAGGAGATGATCCCTATCAGTGTGCGGCTACTAGAACCCTGCCACACAACTAGAGATGCACCAGACATAGCTAAGGTAACGGTCTTGGAATAACAATCCAAAACTGTATGATGAGGGGAAAACCAATCCATGCCTAGTATAATATGAAAATCCAACATAGCTAATAACATCAAATCAGCCCAAGTATCCATTTCACTCACAGAAATCATATATGGTCTAATAACTCGATCCATTACTAAAGAATCCCCTACAGGGGTAGAAACACGCATAGATACAGATAATATCTCACTAGGCAATGCCAAATGGGTGTAAAATGAGTATTCACATAAGAACAAGTGGATCCATGGTCAAAGAAAGCTGATGCGGGTCTAGAACACACATAAATCATGCCTGTAATCACTGTATCTAAGGATTCTGCCTCTGGTCTAGGTGACATAGCATAAAATTGGCAATCACCACCAAGATGATCACCACCGCGACCATCAACCCTACCACGGTGGCCACCACCACAAGGACCAACTGAACTCAAAGGTTGAACATAATGGGAATCAAGCTGAATAGTACCCCCATTGGGGCATGCACTAGCAAAGTAACCAACAATACCACACTCAAAACATGTCCCTGATGGCCTACTCTAGTGAGAACCACGGCTAGATCTCAACTAACCACCACGGTGGGAAGATCCAGGACCACAAAAAGACTTCCCTGAAGAGGGTGCACAAAAACTCAGCCGAGAAAGTGATGAAACCTGAAATGAAGCCTGGAACGGCCTACTAGACTAGCCCTAAACATATGTGGCTGACCATGATCCCCAAAACAGGACCCACAATAACGACCCTCATGCCTCTGTCTATTCTCGCTGCGCTGACGTGGCTCATGATAGAGGGTCTCCATGGAATTAGATGATCTACCACTGCCTAAACCCAGCGACCATCAGATACCAACAATATCTTGGACTCACGCAGCCTAAATAAACTCCATCCCATAAATAGACAACTGGTGGAATCGGGCCTCATACTCGGCCACTGACATCAAACCTTGTTCAATATTGTTAAACTCTTCCCTTAGGCGCTCTATCTCAGTCATCAAGATGAACTTTCTCATAAGCACCTCATATAACTTAGCCCAAGTCAGCTGAAGTGAACTTGCTGGTCTCCAAACAATAAAGGCCCTCCACCACTGCTTGGCTACACCACACATTTGGTAAGTGGTAAAAGCCATAAAGTGGATCTTCAAAATACCCATGTTCCCCAATCTCTCTTAACAATCCTTGATAAATTCATGGGAATCTCCCCTTGAAACTCTAATAAAATGAGGGGGATCTAATCTCAGAAACCTAAGCAAGAGTTTCTGCTTCAAATCTGACATACCTATCTGCTGCTCAACTGTAAGAGCAACAATTGGTACTAGAAGAACCTTGGGGGTGCAGGAATAACTACTGGCGGAATAGGCTACATTGAAGGAATTTAATGCACTGGAGGAACTTTAGATGTAGGCTGTAACACTAGAGAGGCTATCCGTGCCCCATCAATAGGAGGACCACCACAAGCACGAAGCAATAACCATAATATGTTGCAGATATCAGGAGGGGTTGCTACAATAGGTGGTGCAACTGGTGCTGTAGGCATTGGCGGAGTCTCTGGAGTAGTCCCTTTCGCAGGTGCTCTAGTTGAAACTCAAGTTGTCTTCTTAGCTACTGAAGATCGTGTACGTGGAATCTGCAAAAGAGTGAAGACAATGAGTGGAAACTTTATAGAAACCATCAAGGATGTACATACGAAGTTGGATTCAAAAAAAGAGGTCACATTCCTACATGTCACTATAGCCTCCATAGATAAGCCATGAACTTCTTCACGCCGATCCACATGAATCTACTAGACATTGGCTCTGTATACGGAGACCAGACGAACCTAGAGCTCTGATACCAATTTGACAAGACTCAATTTCTTAGATCATGATAGAACTTACTACCCACTAGTAGGAGAACCAAACCTGTATCCCAAATAAAAAGCGGAGGGCTACCATCAACAATAGTGGAATGCAGAAGTACAATAACAAGGCATAAAGAAAAAGGAATATGACAAAAATAGAGGAATAAAAAAACACAATCAATAAACTCCCTAAACCCGGTATTAGTGTAAATAAACAGTGCCTCTAAGTAAAGAGTATAAGAAAATATCTCCTATAAGTATGTCTTTGAATGTACAAAAGACACAACTTCTATCCGAAGAGAGAGAGGGGACAGTAAGACGTCAAGCTCACCTTGTATCTCTGAAAACAAATCAAGGAAGCACGTACGATAATCCATAAATCAATAGCGGGCACTAGTACTCGGATCTGCACCATGGGAACAAGTGTAGTATGAGTAAAAGTTACTGAAGCAACCTGTACCCAGTAGGCTTTGAGGGCCCACTAGGAACATAATAATCATAAAAGTAGTAATTAATGGAATGCAAGAAAGTGAGGTCACATAAGAAAATAGTATAACATGAAATCTAGCTACTCAGATAAGAAGCAAGTGAACAACGTATTCACTAGCTAATACATCAGAACAGGTTCTCAGGAAAAAGAAGAGAACATACCCGAAATCCTTGCAATGATATGTATAAAGAACAATAGTAAATAATCAATAGATGGATAATTAGGCAAGGAGAGAACATGGACGGTATAATGGTAACCGTAAAGTAAGAATAGAATGAATAGTCCAATGATGTCTCACACAAATATACCATATAGAAAGGTAGTCTCACATGTACACAATAATGATAATTCAACAACAAATATAAAAAGTAAATTAACACTACCAAATGCCCCCATATGAATGGCAGTGTACACAGAAAATACACTCACTCGTAGGCCTCCTATGTGACCAGGGTACACTAAAGAAAACAGTGCCAAAAAGTAAATACACTCAATGAAGTAACAAGTCCTGTGTACATTCCTCCTTCGGTACCCGTAGGTTAGTAGGTAGGATCCATGGAAGGATAACCCTAATTCCCATATATACCTGCTCCCTATACCCTTCCTCCAGTCTCTATAGCCTAGAGACAAGGTTCATGGAGGTATGCCACCACATACAATCTCAAAGGTCATCATAATATCTCACCCCAACTGACAGAGCCTCAAAGGTCTCACAGTATGGCATCCAATGCCTCAAAATAATATTATCATCATGTCGTAATCTTGGAAACCGTAAAATTACTTTTCTTTAGTAGTTTACTTCAGAAATACTCATTATAATAAAGTAACAAGCTTGTATACATAAACATATTCCCTGTATGATAGAACCCAACCTCTGTGCGATATAACTCAACCCTAGGTTGGGTTCTATATTTGATAGCGACCCCCTTACGCTTATTAATTGAGGCTTATTTTTAGGCCATATTACTCCTCACCATCTATCACAAAACAAACCATGAATCAATACCTAAGTGGAAAATCCATAAAAGATAAGAAAGAAATAATGAAATAGATGATTTCCTAAAAATTCCATAGCCTCTTGAAGATAAGTAACAAATGTTTCAGCACCGATTCGTGAGACTCTACTAAACTTTGGCTTGTACATTTTAGACCTATAACAAAGTGCTCTTATACCAACTTTTCATGATCGAAAATCCACTCATCATGGCACCTATCATAGCCCACCAATCCAGCTAAGTCAAAAAATAACTACAAGGGTAAATGCAAAAGTTATAGAAACAACGAATGGATAGAAGGCCAATACAATAATGAACTAGTTTAAAAACCATCCCCAAATATGGAGTCATTATGTACATACCTCTAAAAACGATAATACAATATCTAATGAAAAATTAGTAGCAGTCTCTAGAAAGGAATACATAAATAAAAAAAGAGACTGCGATATTCGCCGGGCAGAAAAAGAGCTTCCTTGAAATACTCCTGAATAAAGGCCTCAGACTATGTATTTAGGATAAAATATAAAATTTCACCGGTCTTTTCTCCTACACAAAAAGTGTAGAAGAAGCAAGGGTGAGTACTAAAAACACTATAACTACTTATCAAGTATCCTCAACTCGCACTAAAATAAAGTGGTGATGAGCATCTAAAAACCCGATACACCTACTGAACCTCCCATTACTAAAACCTGCAAATAGAAGACTATCCATTAGAAATATCACAATAACAAATATAGGGTGCATGGATATTGCAATAATAAAATCATGCAATCAGAAAAATCCCATAACACTGATCTCAAATCCAATTGATGAAGTATAAAAATAAAGTCTCACAGTGCATATCTATAGATAAAGTATCAAAATAAAAAACGTCAATTCAAAACCATATAAAGTACCACATTCTCATCCTTGACCTATCTAGGTGCAGGCCTCCCTTATCGAGTCAATTCGAGACTCATGAGAAATTCTGACTAATCATGCTACTGACTCATCGAAGGAGTATTTTAATACCCTTATCAGTCCCCAACATACAGTACCACCCACAATGCAAAGGATACATCTTGGAAGACAATAAATAAACTCGTGTAATGGATTCTAAAATAAATAGGAGAAGGTAAAGGAATCGCCATATGAACCAGTCCATACTCAAAACATTTTTATCACTACTATACCCTTATCATTATCCAATCCAATGCAGGTCTCCATTCTCGAGTCAAGCCAAAACTTGTGGGAATATCTAACTTTTCATGCCGCAAACTCTTTTAAAGAGTCCTTTAACAACCCTATCAATCCCCAACACACAAATCCACCTAAGACATAAAGAATAATACATCATAGGAGCTGAAAAATGGTCTCATTGGATGAGTTCTGAATGAATAGTATGAGGTAAGGAATAACCATGTAAGATCACAATCATAATCAATCTGACATTAATTTAAAACTCATAGGAAGATCCCATTAGTCGTACCATAGAATCCCAGAGGGAATCCATCATAACTCATATTAGATCTTAACACATAAGTCCACCTGCAATAAAAGGATACATTCGACATTAACGAGAAAATGACTTGTGGAAGGATTCTAAAAGGAATAGGTTATAGTAGAAGGAACCCTACTCAAGTCTAAAATCCATGTCATTCCCTAACACATAAGTTCATACACGGTTAAAATGGTATTGAGAACTTGAATCGTAGGATTGATTCTAAAATTATCTCACAATCAAATGTATAACTATCATGAAAAACCAGTCCATTCCATCCTTTAGCTCTTTACTTAGTCCCCAACACATAAGTCCAACGGTGGTAACAAGGGTACATCCTATGCTATCGAGAAAAGACTTATGGGAAGGATTCTAAATGAGTAAGCTAGGATAAAAGGAATCATTATGTGAATCAAATCATTCTCACGGAGTCTATGTCACTACTATAGGATCATCCCTAGTCTATTCGAGTATAGGTATCCTTTCTAGAGTTAAACCCTGGCTTTTAGGGAATCCCCATTCATTATGCCACTAACTCATGCAGGGAGTCATTTACACCCCAATTAGTACCTGACACACAAGTCCACCCATAGTAAGAAGAATACATCCAACGTTATCAAAGAATGTACTCATAAGATGGGTTCTGAAGGAATAGACTGCATGTAAATATTAATTATACCACCATAACCGTATATGCCGTACCATCTCAATCACATTCAACCATGGACATTATTATTCATTTATCATAATAGGGAAGAATTTTCTCATTATTCAATCATAAATCTAACAATAATAAAAAGGAAACATAATATCACTGAACGGGCTATACCATATAAGGCTAAATCAAATACCCGTACATAAATATGGCAAAAAATCCAATCATTCCATGCTGGAGCATAGAAATTCGATCCAATCATATCATTCCATAACATGGAAATATGATCCAATAATATCATCATAGTATGTCAGAACTGATCTTGACCCTTTCTTTCATATCATTAATATTCTCATATCATAGAAGTGTCAGAACAAACTCGGTCCTTGATTTCATATCATTAACATTTACAAAATTATGTCAAAATATAGAATCCAACAACACTTATAATTTCATAAGTAACGAAGGATACGACATGACAAAAGTAAGTAAATCAACAAGACCCAAGTGGGAAAATTATCTAATATAATATCAATTCATGGAAATGAAACCCACACACGAGTGTAATGATCAATCAAAGCATATAACCCCATTTGAGCATCAAAAATGCTACATAACAATATCTCAGCTCAATTAAGAATGAATAACCCAAGTCCTTATAGATATTTTTATTCCTTACTTTTAACCCCACATCTTGACTGTAGTATCAAGTGAATACACGTCGCATCCCCCGCACGGACATCCCAAGATATTCCGTATTACTCCCAGTTACAAGAATATAGCACGTAAAAGCCTAAGATAATTTGTAAAAGAGTCAAGAACCTCCACTTTCCTTAAAAAAAAAGAAATAATCAAGATCTGGCATTCCCTTTGCATAGAGACTCAGATTTCACAAAATCAAGAGTTCATTTCTTTGAAAAATTAATCACTAAGTATTTCCTAAAAGAGAAAATCTCCTAAATATATTTGAAGAGGGTTTTGAAAGTAAAAGATAGTAGAAAGTATCTTTCAAGATTTATATATGAGTTTTAAACCATGTAAATGACTAGATTTCCCCTCATTAAATCATGGAAATATTTCCCAAATTCAAGGTACGGAGGGCCATATGCCTTGTGTACAAATCATATGGATGTAAGACTGGTTTTTATGAGAGCCATATTGCTAGTACGAGGAAGTCATATGGCTACCTGACAACAACTTGCTACCTAGGCTATTTTTTGAATGAAATTTTAGGATTCATTTACAACTTGATACACAAATCATATATGAATTTTGAGTGTAACATATATTCCATAACCATTAGAATCATTAAAATGGGAATTTGGGATCTCCTCCACTAGATATATACACGGTCGATAAAATATAAATTTTACTCTAAAAATACCAATATACACCCGTAACCTTTAGAAAACTATTGAATCTTTTTCTAGACCAAAAAGACCTCCCCAGTCCAATAGAATTGACAATGAATGGCCTTAAACTAGAAACGAAGGTCCTCCTAGACCAATTTTCACATTCCGGGCTGATGCAACTGAGAGAATTTCATTTCTAAACTCAAAACTCCAAATGTTAACTAAAGTTAACTATTTCAACGTAAAAGCTTCAAAACTAAATATTTCTCTAAACTTACAACTCTTTTATATGGTTTTGAAATTAACCCCAAAATAGGATCAAATATAGCTCAGGGCAATTATATGGAAGGAAAAAATAGTAATTTTATGAAAAAAGAAAAAAATGACCTTTAGGGTCACTATATCATCCACCACTAAAAACCATATTCGTCGTCAAACATAAAGGAATAAAAAGTAGCTGAAGTCTCAAAAAGTTAGGGCTATTTGGCATGTATATGAGAATCAATATCCCACGTAGCCTCTAAAATTCTATGGTAACTTCCACTAAACTTTCACTAAAGCAATCTCCTTAGTCCTCAACTTTTAACATGCTTGTCTAATATAACCAATTGCTTCTCCTCAAAGGCTATGTTTGGATCCAAGGTCACAGACTCAAAATGAATCACATGAGAATCGTCAGGGATATATTTCCAAAGCATGGAAATATGGAACATAGGATGCTCTACTAATAAACTAGGTGGCAAGAGAAATCTATAAGCCACCTCTCGAACGCGCTCCAAACTCTTAAATGGACAAATGAACCTAGGGTTAAGCTTGTCCTTATTACCAAACCTTATCATACTCTTCATAGGTGATACTTTAAGCAAAACATGATCACCTCCCATGAACTCTCAGGATCAAAGCCTCTTGTCAGCTTAACTCTTTTACCTACTCTAAGCTGTCAACAATCTAATATGACTTGAAACTTCGCCATAGCATCATAAAGCAAATCTTTACCCTCCATGAACTCTCAAGATCAAACCCTCCTGTCAGCATAACTCATTTTCCTACTCTGGGCTTTCAAAAATCTACTCTGGATGACTTAAAACTGCTCCATAGCATTACAAAGAAAATCTGCTTCAAGGCTCTCACCTCAAAAACATCAAACCAACCAGTCGGAGATCTACATCTCCTACCATATAAATCTGTAAAGAAACCACATAAATGATGGAGTGATAAATGTTATTATAAGTAAAAAACTTTAACGATAAGTGCTTCTCCACGACCTACAAAATTAATAACACGGGCTTGAAACATATCCTCTAATACCTGAATTATCCTTTCAGACTAGACATTGGTCTTAGGATGAAAAGTTGTACTCATGTCCAACTAAGTATTAAGGAGTAGGACATAATAATATAACGCACATCAGAGAAGAGAGTACCCCCTTTATTATAAGACAGGCCCCCTAAGCCATGTTGTAAAGATGACCAAAGTGCAATATGAACGATGAACCTCAGACATAAATTATAGATACTGGAACCTCATGCTTCCAAGAAATTTGGTTGAGATAGATCTCAGCAAACTTCTAAGCCGTATAATCTACTTTGACTGGAATATATGAGAAGACTTAGTCAACCGATCCACAATAACCTAATTAGAGTGAAAACCACCCACGGTGGTTAGCAAACCTACCGTAAAATCCATGGTGATATGCTCCTATTTCCAAGTAGGAATAGTATCCTATAAGAAAGACCACCCCATCATTGATCCTCTAACTTTTCCCTTTGCCAATTTAGATACCTTGCTACAAACTCAACTATTTCCTTCTTCATACCAAACCACCAATAGTTCTAGCTTAAGTGATGAGAAATCATTACAACCAGGGATAAATGGAATATCTCGAATAGTATGTATCTCTCATAATCAAACTAGTAAAGTTACCCACTTTTAGGCATGCATATCCTACCACCAATCCTCAATACCATCATAATAAAGTACTACCTCCTTTGCCTCACCTCTCAAGACTTTATCTCGAATAAGGCACAAATTCATATCTTCAAACTATTTCTCCTTAATCTATTCTATCAAGGAAGAATGGGCCTCCACAAAAGCAAGAATGCCAAAGTACTATGTATTCTACAAAGGAACAAGGTTGTTAGAAACTCTAAACATTTATGGCTAATTGTTGTGCCTCAACCCGAATGAAGCAAGTATACCCATGATAGCTGATTTTTTGCTTATTGAATCTACCACTAAATTAACTTTGCTAGGGTGATATAAAATAGTTATGTCATATTCCTTTAATAACTCAATCCACCATCACTAACTCAAATTCAGATATATCTAATTGAAGATGTACTGAAGGCTCATGTTATCTATGAACACCTCATAATAAACCCTATACAAGTAGTGATGGCACAACTTTAATACAAACACAACGACTGCTAATTGTAAATCATCGGTAGGATACTTTTTCTCACGAGTCTTCAACTTTATAGAACCATAATCTATCACTTTTCCTTTTTCCATCAAAATTCCACCTAACCCAACTCTAAAAGAATCACAAATATAGTGAAAGTCTCACCCTTAATAGGTAAAGTCAAAATTAGAATTAAAGTCCATAAGGCCTTATGCCTCTAGAAACTCTCCTCACACTCGTCAGACAATTGAAGAACCATATTTTTAAGTCAATTGAGTCAATAAAGATGATATAACAGAAAAGCCCTAATCAAATCTCCGATAATAACCATCTAAACTAATAAAATTATAGATATCTGTAGGATAAATAGGCATTGACCAACCATGAACTGCCTTAGTCTTAGCTAGATCGACCCTTATATCTTTCTTAGGCACTACATTCCCCAAGAAAGTAATAGAATTAAGCGAGAACTCATATTTCAAAAACTTGACTTATCCTTTCTCAACCTCTGAAGCACAATCCTCAAATGCTGTACATGATCCACCTTGCTTGTCAGATATACTAAAATTTAATCAATGAAGACAATCAAAAATGAATCAAGATAATCTAAATACCACATTTATCAACTCCATGGACTTTTCTTGGGCATTAGATAACCCAAATGACATAACCAAAAACTCATAATGGCTATAACGGGTCCTAAAAACTATTTTAGGGAAATTCAAAGACCTAATCTTTAGTTGATGACATTAAGTCAATCTTAGAGAATACTGCGGTACCCTACAATTGGTCAAATAAATCATCGATATAAGGAAAGGGATACCTGTTCTTACTGATAACCTTGTTCAATTGCTTGTAGTTAATGAATGTCCTTGTAGACCAATCTTTCTTCTTCTTAAATAAGATAAAAGCACTTCAAGGTGACACACTCAGCCTAATAAAACCCTTCCTGCAACTCAGCTAGGGCCATGTGGTAAAGAGGAATGGAAATGGGCTTAGTGCACAACTTCAAATTAATAAAGAAGTTGATGTCCTAGTTTGGAGGAACACCGAGAAGATTAGTAGGAAAGGCATTGAACTCATGAAAAACTATAATAGACTCTAAAGGAGGGGTGTCAACACTGTATCATGAATGAATGCTAAATAGAAGAGGCATCCTCTCTCGATCAATCTATGAGCATGAAGGAAGAAATCACTTACTAGGTTAGAAATCACAAGAACCCTTCTACTCTACCTTAGGGATACCAAGCAAATCTAGAGTAATGGTCTTGGCATAACAATCCTAGATTGTATGATGAGGAGATAGATGATAGATACCCTAAATGACATTAAAATTTACCATTTCCACAGTAATTAGGTCTGCCCATGTATCATACCCTACCATAGAAAAAGACACAGGATTGGTACACCCGATAAACCACTAAAGAATCACCTTCGGGTGTATAAACATGAATAGGCACAGGTAGAGAATCACTCATCATATTAAATCCAGCAACAAAGTACATAGACACATATAAATAGGTAGATCTAGGATCAAATAATATAGACGCAGGTTGAGGAACACTAGAACAATACCTGTAATTACTACATCTGAGGGCTCTGCCTCAGGCCTACTAGGAAAATCATTTCAATGTCCTCTATTACTACATAAAGAAGAAACTCCTTTACCACTTCCCACTAGAGCTATGGCTCTGCTATCATATCTACCAAGAGTCAGACCAACTCTACCAGTCAGTGATCCACTCTGACCCCTAGCTAGAGGTGTTGGTGCTATAGCTGGATCTTATGAAATAAGTATAGGGACCTCCTTGAGCCCTCAGTGAGTAGAATATCATCATGTGTCTTAAATCTCTATAAGTGTAAATGACCTAGGTTCCATAAGTTGCTGAGATGGACCAAAAGAACCTAAATAGCCACCATATACCAATTGTCTTTGCTAAAGACCTTAAGAAGGCTGGCCATTATTAAAACACCCCATATCACTTTTATATATCTGTAAGACTTACTGAACTGGCCTCTAATGGAAAAATGAACTACCCCATCTTTAGGAATCTAAGCCTCTGAAAAAAGTACTAAAAAATTGTCCTAATTAGATCGACCTCTTATATCTCCTATCCTCGAACTCCTCGAACTCTCATACTTAGCTGTTTTCAACCCCCTTCAGGCTCTAAATTCTTGAACCTTAGTCTGTTCTCCTTCTTCACACTCCAAGGGACATATTTGTCATAAAAAGGCTTATGTAAACTCCTTCCAAGAAATTTTAGGATATCCTACTTGTCTGTAATCTAAGTAAGAGAGCCACCACTAACGTGTTAGCCCATGCGAATAAAAAGAAGTATAAATAACCCTGTGAGAGTCTACCAACCTTACACTCTCAAGTAACTCCTAAGGAGTAGATAGAAACTCATATGCCTCATCAGCTCTCCTATCATGAAATTAAGGTGGATCCATCTTTCTAAACTTCTCATAGCGACACTGCTCATCATTTAAAAATGTTATCCCAATTGCAATTGAGGATCCAACACCCGATATTAGCAACCTATCATCTCTATGGATCAATGGTGGATGACCTACTAGAACCTAATGCTAATATGGATCTGAGCCCCTAATCTTATTTGCAAACCCTAGAGCATGCTAGTTGCACCCCTATTCTGTGTTAATGTCTCCAACACACCTAAAACCTACAATAAAATGTCCTAAAAGAGTAGCATAGCAGTAATATCCTTCCTCTCGGCAACATGAACCTCAAGCTCAAGGGAGGATATCTAACTTATTCGCTCGTTGGTACAGCACCTCGGGCTCTACTGCAACCTGTACTCTAGATAATCCCTAAAGTTCAGTGTTTTCTCAACTAGGAAGGGACATCCTCATCTCTCACTGAAGATCGGTTCTCACCATCTTTCATAGTATAAACCATGTCTTAAAATTCGAATGAACAATCAATGCAAGATAAGAGTGAATGAATAACGGGAATAATTTATAAAAGTTTTGTAGCCCCTTAATGATAAGTAATGGGAATCTATATACCAAAATGTCAAACACTAAACAATGTCTTGTACATATGAGCCCTACCTAGTGGTCTGATACCAAATTTTCATAACCCAAAATCTAGTAGTCATGGAACCATCCTAACCCACTTGGAAAAGTAAACCTTACAACATCTGAAAATGGTAAATATGGAAAATAATGAGTCAGTGAGAAGAAGAGAAGGCACAACATAGAAATCAATCTAATTAACCAACCAAAATCTGGATTCATTGTGTACAAGCCACTAAATAAAATAAATATAAGTATAAAAAACAAAATTGTCTCCAATTCTCAACAAAATAGAAATAAATACATAAAATAGTGAAAGTCCATGGCCTATGTTGGACTACAAGAAGCTACCTCTGGATCTCTGAAAGTTAGTTTCAGACTCTGATCTAGAGAGGATCTAATCAGGTAGTACTGATTTAGAACCTACACAAGTATAGAAACCAAGGGTGTAAGTACCAAAATAAAACAATGGGTACTCAATAAGTAGGCCTATCTAGATCAAAATAAAGAGGCGGTGAGCACCACTACCCTAACACCAACCATAATCCTCCCAAGACACCGAGCTGCAACAAATATCATAATTTAGTAGTTTGTAATGACGTATACATGGTGTAAGGGATGACAGTAATAATATTAACTATTCAACAGGAACCAACAATAATAATTTGTAATCAGCTCACGAAGTATCAACATAACGTCTTATATAATGCTATTTCTGCCTTAACAGGCATCTTTAGATAAGTATAAAAAATCAATAAGCTATTTAAAATTGAAAAAATTAACAGAATCAGGATCTTACCCTTGACCTTTTCCAAGTGTAGTCCTTTGTACTCGAGTCAACTTACAACTCATAGGAAGATCCCGCTAGTCGTACCCTACACTCGTGGAAGGAGTCTATTATCCCTCATATCATTCCCTAATATGCGAGTCTACCTGTAATGAGAAAGGTACCTCCGATGCTATAGAGAGAAGGACATATGGACATAATTCTAAGAGGAATAGGTTAAGATAAAAGGTAACCCTACTCAAGCCTAACATCTATGTCAGTCCCTGACACATGAGTCTATACGCGGTAAAAAACGTACATCAAAGTTATGGAGAAATAGACTCATATGATAGATTTTGAAATGACATACCAACATCAATACTGTAACTCATAGCCCAATGTATAACCATCATGTAAAACCATTCCATTCCATCCTTTAGTGCTTCACTTAGTCTCCAAAACACAAGTCTAATCATGTTAAAAAGGATACATTCAATGCTATAGAGAAAAGGAATATGGGAAGGATTCTAAATAGGTAAGCCAGGGTAAAAACAATCATCACGTGAATCATTCCGTTCTCACTAAGTGTCTATCACTACCATAGGATTAATCTTAACACTATAAGAGACAGGAAACGAGTGCAGCTACCAACAAAAGTATGGGATATATATGTGGTTCCAAATTCTATACAGTTTGGTAAAGAGTTATTCTTTAATTTAAATTGATTATTACCCTTATGAATAGGATTTGATTCACTGGCTTACATAATCTAGTCCTTGTTTCGAGTATATCCAAAGAAAAAGATTCCTTATCTAGAACTTTAAGTCGATTTAAATATTCCTTATTCATATTTGTTTTCTTTGTTAGTAAAAACCCATTAATTGTTCAGTTCATCTGGGAGCGCTTTCTAGAGTGAAAATAAGCGTATCTTTCTTTTTAACATTGTAACCTTAAGCTCTCTCAACTTTGCAGGAGCCTTATGATATGGAGCAATAGAAATGGGCTTAGTTCCTGGCTCTAAATCAATAGCAAAGTCAATATCTCTCTTTGGTGGTAGGCATGGTAGGTCGGTTGGAAATACATCAAGAAAATCAGAAACAACAGGGACAAACTCATGAATAGGAATACCGCCCTGAATATCACGAACATATGCCAAACACCCTCTCCCTATTAACCTCCTAGCTTGAAGGAAAGAAATAAACCCTGTTGGTGTGCGTATACTAGAACCCTGCCATACAACCATAGATGAAATAGATACTGCAAAGGTAATGGACTTTGCATAACAATCCAAAATTTCATAGTGAGGGGACAACCAATCCATGCCTAAAATAACATCAAAGTTAACCATGTCTAAAAGAATTAAGTAAGCCTAAGTGTCTAGTCCACTAACAGAAATCATACAAAATAGGATTACACAATCTACTACTAACGAATCCCCTACATGGGTAGCAACACGCGTGGATAGAGATAACACATCACTAGGCAACCTTAAACCGAGTGCAAAATAGGATAACCCATAAGAGCAACTAGATCTAGGATCAAATAAGGCTGACGCAGGTATGGAACATAAAGAAATAAAAACTGTAATAACAACATCAGAGACCACAACCTCAGGTCTAGAAGGAACAACATAAAACTAGTGATCACCGCCATGTCAACCATGACTGTGACCACTACCCCTACCATGCTGGACACTACTATGATAGCCACTCTGTGCCCACCTCTAGCCAACAGAGGCACTGATCTCAAAGGCTATATAGAATGAGTAGAAGGCTAAAAAATGCCCCTCTAAGGGCAAGCTCTGGCATAATGGCCCACAAGGACACACTCAAAACATGACCCAGATGGCCTACTCTATCGGGAACCTCTACCACAACCCATCTGACTACTATGCTGTGAAGATCCTGATCCCCACAAATACGGTGTTGGAGAAGGAAACAAAACCTATAATAATGCCTGCACCAGCCTACTAGACTAGTCCTTTGCATATACTACGGGCCCTAGAGCGGGACCCACTATGACCTCCCTAATGCCTCTGCCTCTTTAATAGAGGGAATCCATAGAGTTAGTATGATCTACCACTCCCTGAAATGGATGACCATCAGATACTAGTAACACTACAACCTTACGAAGACTATCTCTCAACCCCTATGCAAACCTGTGAACTCTCTCCACCTCATTAGACATAAACTCCACACCATAAGC
>JBDJHY010256802.1:0-20093 GCA_039654485.1 Withania somnifera
CACGCAGTTGTTTGACCATTCAGGTATTTCTTCTTTCTTATGCTTAAGGGTGAATATGGTTTTTTAGTGGTGGATGTTGTAATGACCCTAAAGGTTATTTTTCCATTTCAATGCATCTTGACCCTTTTACCCATCTTGTAGCTTCATTAGACCAAACTAAGTGTAGTTTTATGATCAGTTTGGGAGCGGGATGAGTTTGAGTATAAGAAATTGGAGATTTTGAGTTTTGAGGCTTTATGCTTCACGTTAGAGGTACATGCACTACATTCCCAAAGACTTAGTTGGGGTTGTGTTCCGCATTCGCAGTGGGGGGGCCGCGTTTGCAGAGAGTGCACTGTTCACCTGAGACGGATTTAAAAAATAATTTTCATGAAGTCTTCATATTTCTCCTGTAATATACGAACTAAAATCCTATTTTTTTAACGCTTGATCAAAATTTTAAAGGATTATCATTTGACTAAGCTTTCTAATCACTTTTTCATCGATTCTATTTCACTTTAATACGGATTTTCATAAAAACTACATGACTTTTAGCCCTAAAATAGTGAGTTAAAAGATGAACTCGAAATTGATATTAAAATTGAGTATTTTGCTATGAAATGAAAAGGGTTTTTTTATGACACTTGATATTTATCTTACCCAAGTGATGAATGATATAATTACAATCAAGTAACAATTTTTGACTCCGTGGACCCAAGGTTAGTTTTTGAATAAACCTTAAATTATTTAAGTTTGAGTGTTAATTAGTGTACGGTAATTAGAGTACTCTCATATGAGATTCAAAGGAAAGGAAAAGCTCATGAGTGAGAAAATTCTTTATTTCTAAGGCAAGTTTAGGTTATTTGGTCTTTCTATGGCATTAGTGATTACATGGTAGTTTGTTTGTAATTAGGGGAATATGATTTACCTTAGAGTAGATTATGGTGATACTTGTTGGTCCAAAGTGGGGAATTAATTGTTAATATGACTTGATGATTCTTGACTCTACTCTATTTTTTGTAAACTAGTTGAAATGCCATGACTTGGGTGAAACTTGTTTGACTAAAATGATAACGAACATTAATACATGATGACTTTCTTGGTTGAATTCTATTATTGTTGGAATATGTGGGCGAATGAATGATTATTCACCTTATTGAGTTGATTTCCTTATATTTGGTTGCAATTGTGTATCATATTTCTATTACATCTCTATTATGTGAATTTTATTGATATTTAAGCATGAGAATAATTTGGCCCACTTTATTAAGGAAACTACTAATATTGAAAAACTTGACTGTGACAGTCTCTGAAGAAGGTATAATATTAAGATAACACATTGATTGGAATCCTGACTATGACATCTCGGTAATGGGTATATATACTATTGAGAAATAAATGATACTTTAAACCTAACTCTAATGGTCTCGGCACCAGGTATACATGGACCTTGTAAGTCTCCCATGGGTTCTGACTGTGACGGCCTCGGCAAAGGATGTGTATGTTTAGGACAGACATGCATCACGATTATCTGGCATTGCATAGCATTCTTTTAGGTTTTATCTTATTTGGATTGTGTGTCCGTTCGATAATTTATATTTGTTTGATACCTATATTTATTCTAGACTACTTGATGTCTAAGTTGACTTGAAATTACTTGATATGTGAAGTATAACTTGTTCTAGCTGATTATTGTTGTAGAAAGGTTGGTGATAGTTGTACCTTGGGTTAGCTATTTAAACTTACTTGTATTATTTGCTTCTATTCTATTGGCTGGATTGTTGTATATAACTGTTTGCAAGTTGTAGTATCGGAGGGTGGTTGGATGTTAGGAGTAATTACTGATTCTTTATATTTAGATTGGTTGAGGACGCTTCTGAGTACTGTGGTTTGTACTCACTCTTGCTTTTTCAGTTCTTTTATTCAGGTTCAGGACCTAGGATTCTGTGATTGCCTATCTATATCAATCCGGGTTTATTCGAGACATTTCGAATTAGCTACCCATCCATTCCGAAGTTGTTGGATGTTCTTTATTTTTTTCTTCTTGTATTTTTACTTTCTAGAGATATTGAGAGACTTGAAATATTGTATAAATTCTGTTCTTAGTGGCTTATGAAACAGTGACTACCTAGTTTTAGGATTAGTAAAGACTTCTTCATCTACTTTAGATTATGTAATTACTTTTCGTTGTATAAACTGTTATCACTTTATTTATCGATGAGTTAGCCTCACCTACTGGGTTGGGAAGGTAGGTTCTATCACACCTGAATTTCAGGGTGTGACAAAGTCAATTTTTTCCCTTTAGTCATTTTGATATGCAATGGATATGCGATCGCATGTGGCCCTATGCAGACCACACATGATGCGTCGCTCCCGAACCACTGCAACTTTTCACTTGAAAATTTGAAACTTTTCAAAATCATTTCTTTTACTCCGAAGCATTAATTTTAGCTTTAACTACGTGATTCTACGTTACATATGGAGTACGAAAATTCTCATTCTTCTACATTTCTTTACTCTAAAATCTTATGTGATTTGTTTTCATGGAGTGAGTTTGTTGTTCTTCAGAATTTGAGGTACCACTATTCCGAAGAACTAAATAATTCTATCCTGGCAGGATATACTCCATAACCTTGGGTACTTGAGGAAAATAATTTTTTTAAGGAAACTTTGAATTTGACGGGCTTGATTTCCTTCCTTATTTATTGTTTTACTATATCCTGAAGTAGTTTGAACTTGGTTTATCATTCACCTTTTGTTGAATACAGATTTTACATAAACAACATCTTAAGAAAATTACTTTATACTTGTTAAAACCTTATTTTAATTTTTGGAGATTAAAATTTTTATGATTTTCTAGTATGTTTAAATTTGTATTCCGGCTTGAAGAAAATTAAAAAAGATTTTGTAGGACTATTAAAGTTTATTTTGTTAATGATTGAAAAAGTATAAAAACTTAACTTGAGAATCAGTATACTCTTTATGTTTGAAGAATATAAAAATTTCATCCAGTAGTTTTGTCGTGGATTTGAAGCAAATACAAACTTTACCAATTTCCTAAATTTTTTAGTACGTCAATTTTATGAGTTTGAGAAAAAATGACGAATAAAACAGAATAATAAATTGTTGGCCTAACGCCAACAACTATTGCGTCATCAAGCCATACAACAGTTGCACCTGAATGACTACAACGAAAAAAATAAAAAATTTCTGAAAATAGACTTTAAGAGGTGACAACAGAAAATATTTTTCTATTTCACTACATTAAGCCTATAATGATATATCAGTGAAGATGTTTTTGTCTTGGTAGAAAGAACTCTTGATAGTAAGAAGTTTGTGGTAACGAAAGCATTGACACTTTGATTTCTTATGCAAATACTTCATACTTAACGTCTTAGAGGTTGGCTAATATGGTATGTTCAACATGTGTAAAACTTCAAAAGAGTTGAAAGATGCTTTTGAAAGTTCTCCTCACACTCGTCGAACCGTTGAAATACCACATTCTTCTAAGTTAATCGACTGAACGGAGTTGCAATAAAAAAGAAGTCCTGAACAAACATCCTATTATATATAGGCAGACCCACAAAATAACGAATATCAGTCGATGAATTAGGCCTCGACTATTCAAGAACTGCCTCAATATTGTCTGGATCAATCATACTCTCCTTAGACATTACATGTCCCAAGAATGACACTAAACTGACACCAAACTAACACTTGACAACTTTGTATATAACTTCTCTTTCCTCAATCTCGGCAGTACGGTGCTCAAATGTCAAACATGATTCACCTAATTTTTAGATTACACCAAGATATCATCAATGAACACAATCATAAAAAAATCAAGATACAGAAGGAACACTTTATTCATCAAACCCATAAATGTTATTAGTGAATTATCCAATTCAAAGGACTTGACTAAGAACTCATAGTGACCATTGGGTTCTGAAGGTTTTCTTAGGAACATCAGATACCCTAAGCTTCAACTAGTGGTAACTCGACCACAAATCAATCTTAGCAAACAAAGGGTCACCTTGTATTGATCAAACAAATCATTAATGTACAGGGGATACTTGTTCTTAATAATCACTTTTTTCAACTGATGATAGCCGATACATATCCTCACAAATCCATTTTTCTTCACAAACAACATAGGAACACCCCAAGGAGATATACTCTATCTAATGAACCCATAAGTTAGTTGTGTGACTTATATTGTATAGTTATATAACAAAGTTTAACATTTCAAAGACATTTCAAAGATATCGCATTTATCGATTTTCGAGCGCATCCAATATAAGTTCACTACAGAAAATTCAAAGAAAATCATATTTATCCAGATGCAATCAGTCTTTGCTTTTAAATCACACATTTGTTCGTACATTTTTTTGTATAATAGCTATTTTTCATTCGTGTGGAAAATTATTGGGTTCTATCTTGTAAGTGGATAGAAAATAGAGGAAAGAAAAAAATGAAGGAAAAGTGAAAAGTTAGCTTTACTTTAGTGTAGAACATTTCTCCCTCGTTGGTGGGAGAAAGAATCTTTTTTTGTTGCTTATATTGGGTTGCACTTCTTCATGCTATTGAGAAGAACAAGTTCCCATACTGATATCATTCTCGGTGGCTCGACTTATATTTGACTTTGTATTCGAATTCGGCTATAGATTCGGATTTGAATTTGGATTTTAATTATTTATCAAAAAGGATTTTTTTTGGATAAAATTTATTTAAAATTAATTAATTAATAATTATTTAACCTAAATTAAACCCAATTTTTTCCTTCATATGAGGTCGCATAAGGTGATATATGGGGGCCGCGCACGCACCGCAAACTGAAGGGATGTATTCTTTAGTTCACTTGTTGAGTATATGTGGAAACACTTGTGGCCACATCAGGATTTATGTGGTCCCATAACCCCTTCAGAATCTCTGCTACACACTAGATTTGGTGTGCGGCGGATATGCAACTGCATAAGGCCTTATGTAGGCTGCATGTGCTTCGTCGCTTCCAAATCAGTGCAATGTTTTACTTTAAAAAAATATAACTTTTTAGAACTATTGCTTCTCTGCTAAAGTAGTAATTGTTGGCTGTAAATATCTGATTCTTCCTCATATATGAAGTACGAAAATAATTCTCATTCTTCTACATTTCTTATTTTTAAATTCTTGTGTGATTTACTACCGTTTGGTAGGTTGTTGTTTTTCAGAGTTTAAGGTACCATTAATTTGAAGAAGTAAATTATTCTCTCCTCAGAGGATATATGCCACCATCTCGTGTAGTTGGGAGGAGCTTTTTTTTTTTAATAACACAATGAATTAAGCGAGCTCAACTTAACTCTAATTGTATTGGATTAAAATTTTTTAAAAATAATTTCAATTTGGTCTATTGTTCTTGTTTCTTTAAATATAGATTTTCTTACAACTAACAACAACTAAGATAAGTTTGCAGAAAACTTTCTGGCATGCATTGCAAGTGAATTATAGTGGATGCTCCAAAAGTGGAATTCCACAACCCCATGTCAGCATCAACTGTTGTTATTACATCGTAGATGTTTAATATTGGTATTTTATATGAATATGTTCCACCAGTTGATTATCCAAGATCCGAGTGCTCTTATCTTGGTAGTACTAGTTTTGTACTTTTCCTGCTAATTGGTGCACGTAGGAATCCCAAGACTTGTTTCCTGGTGGTCCTCTCTCCTAAATACCTAACTTCTCATTTGCTTATCACTTTTGTCTGTAGTAATTTATGTGGTTGAATATTGAGTCGGGTATCTGATCGGGCAACTCTCTGATTGAGTGATTCCGAGTCGATCAGAGGCAGGGTGGTTTGCGTTACAAGGCAGTAGGTTATGGGGTTAAGGGTTTGAATGATTAGGTGATATGTGGGGTAAGTTGAAAGAGAATTTAGAAAAATAATTTTTTTATTTTAATAAAAAAATCATGTTTTTTATAATTTTTCTTGAATCGGAAAAAATAAATTTATTTTGAAAATCTCGAGTTGGATCTCAAATTAAGATGGCTTTTAGACCAGTAATCTTCAGTAGGTCAGAGTCAGGATGGTTTGCATTACAAGGCGGTAGGTTATGAGACCAGATGTGGCTCGAAATGATTCGGTGATGGGTGGGATAAGTTGAAAGAGAATTTAAAAAGTATTTTTTTTATTTTTAATAAAAAATTATTTTTCTTATATTTTTCTTGAATTGGAAGAAATAGATTTATTTTGGAAAATGCATTTTAGAATAGTTAAGCTAATTAAATATGAAACAATTTAAAAATATTATCCGAAAAATTATTTCTTTCATATCAAACACAAATTAGATTAATTGCATTAAAATATTACTGTAGGTTATTAACGGCTGTAAAATCGTAAATTGACCTTAAAAAACGCTAAAAAATTATTTAGCGGCTGTTGTTGTGCTCGCCCTCAAAATTCAAATATCCTGGTGGTGCTGAATGTTATGTGTTAACTTTAACCATTAACCTTATTTTTAAACTAAAATACTTTAACATACCTCAGCACGATACTAATTAACCTTAGTTTTCATGCGTTTTAATTTGTTTGATGGGTTTTGACACAAAATTTAAGAAAGTAATAAAAGAAAAAATTTTGAATTTTATGGTTTTAAACAAAAAATATGTTAAATGTATCAAAATGACATTTAATCTTGTGGTCTTAGAATCAAAGGTGTTTACCCTTTTTTAATACAATTAAATTTATTTGTGAGTCAAAAGCAAGTATTATGATCTTAACTTTAAATTAGTGATAAAATGATTGAGCAAAAATAAAAACGTAAACGAACGAACAAATAGATCAAAAGAGTTGAGATTAGGAGCAAATCTTATAGTGTAGCCAAGAGGTCTCTCTTATTAACCAATGATCGACAGCGTACGAGTTCGAGCAATTATAGCGTGAACAACTAAGAATAGTTAAGGAAGAATTTAATGTTTAGAGAGCAAGTATTCTATTGCTTAATGCATAAGGGATAAGGATAAGCAAGAAATAATCCTTTATAAGGGAAGAGGAGTATCTGTTTATCTGGCACAAAATATGTCCTTCGATCAATAAGGTAACATTATTCCCTAAGCTTGTAGTACCGCATCCAATGTCCTTTGGCCACTTGTCCTCGAACCATTGGGGAATTTCAAAACTCCTTTATTCCTCGTTCAAGTATATGTCTTACTGAGTTGGCATTTCACCAAAATAATGGTGTCGAGGATAGACTATACTCATACTTAGTTCACCTTTAGCCTAATTGATCCAAACTCAGCCAAGCTATTTTTACCCCATACAAAAAGATTGCTAAAAAAGGGTAGGAACATTTGTTTTTAGGCAAACTAAAAGAAAAAGTAAGATAAAGAAAATGAATCGAATAGTTTATGTAAAAGCAAACTTCTCTGAATACGATTTCTTCTGCATTTTTATTCTTGAAGGTGTTTTTTATTTCTAGGAGTATTTTTATTTTATTTTTAACTTTTGGTTCTGCAAGGACAACCTTCCGTGGCCCTACCAATAAGCCTCCGTACTCAGCACGTACGTGATTTAGTTAATTAAATCCAGTCCTTAACTTCATTTCTGGTCTGATAAATCGTCTAAGTTATCATTATATAGATGTTACAACTTGTCTTTCTTTTCTTATGAATCTTGAGTGCTTCTTTTACTTTTTGTACGTTCTCAATTAACTACTAGTGCTGTCGTAGTATATATGTCACGACTATATGTACCTGCAATTTGCAATTCACATAATGAGTGTCTTTCCAGTTATTGGTTGGCACCAGTAGAATTAGTCATGGCAAGCCCTCTCCGAATCTAATTCCAGGAAGATAACCCTTTCACGAGTGTTTCCATGCCTATGACAGCCTACTACAAGTCGTGAATATATATTTAGTAATCTGTAGAGGAATCACTATGTGACACGTGCTAAAGCGCGGACTGATGATGATGGGTCAAATATGACTGACAGATTTCTAAGACGACGAGTTTCAGAAAGTCATATGCACATGACAAGTCAAATTCAAACGGAATAGCACAATCTTTTTTTCTTCATGAAAATAATGAATCCAAATAATTTTTAATTAATAGATAATGTCCAACGGATCATAGGAAATGTCGACATATGGTACCATGGTGTGATTATTGCACGTAATGACGGAGATTATTAATAATTTAATATAGCAAACATGTCAGTCTATAGAGGCCATCTTTCCATAAGTTGCTAATTAACAAAAGATGCACTTAGTTCCTTAGGTCAAATCGTTGCCATTCCCATAATAACACTAACTTTAATTTCCTATTAGGATCAGTTTTCACATGATAGTTCTCTCCTTTTTGAGAAAAGAAAACATGGGATATTTTATGCATTAAAACTTTTGCGCGTTCATTTTTATGTTTTTGGCAAAGGGATGATTGAGACCACTAAATTAAGCCAATTGAAGGACTAATTCGAATTGAAGTACTTGTTTAATTTCTAAAAGTGGAATACATACTAGTTTAGGCCTCTATTATTTTCACTGAATGAGATATGAACCTGAATCATTCATATTCTTGCTTATTAAGTGTAGTCACTTATTTTCTTTATAATTATATGCTGAAAGAATCACATGGCATAAAAAAAGTGTTATATATTTACTAAACATAGATATAGTTTGAAAAGAACTATACTTAAGCGAAATTGGATCTCTCTCCCTGTCTCACTCACCATCCTCCTCCGACGCTCCCTCTCTCCCTCTTTTGTTTTCATCTATCTGCCCTCTCTCGTTCTCTTTGTCCTCTCTTGATCTCTCCTGTCTTTCCGTCCTCTCTTACTCGCTTCTCATTTCTCAATCGTGTCCTTCTCTTTTTCTCTTTCACTCTCTCTAAAAGTTTTATATGTATCATTGTATTTTCAATAGCCATTAATTATATGTATTTTGATTTAAATAAATATATCATTTGTATTTAAACGAGAATTGTATATATATCAATTGTATACGCATTAGCCTCTATCCTAAATCGTAGATGCACCAACAGAATCTCCAGCGGCCCAGCCTACTTGATGACCTAGGGAACCGTATGGATAATCATTCCCTCCTGTTAAAACATACCCAAAACTCACTTCTATGTCCACATCACTCATCCACTCAAACCAAGATATGTCCTGTGAGACATGCCAACATCTCAATGAACAAGACAAAGAATTGTTATCTTCTAACTTAACAAGCATTGAAATTCGCAACTCTGTAAATTCTTTCTCTCTATTTAAAGCACCTGGCCCTCAAGGTCATTTTTCTTTGAGGTTGATATTATCTAACATGTTAGGGTCAATGAGAAAGTTAGACATAATATGAATTATTGATGAAATTTTTAAATCATTTGATTGGTTCGAATTATAAATTGCTTGTTTGGACTCATATAATTTGAAATGATGTCTTGATGAAGAATTTGGAGCCTAATTATATACTTGTTGAAATTGTCCTTGATGAATTATTGATACCTGTATAATCAAAGAAATTGTGATTTTCGTGAGGCTAAAGTGAGTCAAAAATATATTCTTGAAAATGTATGCCGATGAGAGGACGATATTATTGATTTGAGATCCGAAAGCTGTGATATTCTCATGATATGTACATTATAATTGATCAATTTGTAATGATTTAGATAGACAATCCAGGGCCCATTCTGGACGTATGATTTTGATGGATAGTCCAAGTTTCATTCTGAATGTCTGGAATATGGATTGATAGACTAAGGCCCGTTACGGATTTCTGATTTGGATGGATAGTTTGAGGTTCATTCCTGATGTCTAAAATATGGATAGACAATTTGAGATTTTAATCCAGATGTCTGAGATATTGATTAGACCGTTTGAAGCCCGTACTGGAGGTCGTGAGATGTATAGTACATAGACCTCACGAGTCCCTATAGGTCCTGACTAACACATAAATAAGTGCCAGCAGGTATGTACATTATATGGATATACATTGAGTCATTTGCATTATACATCACTTGCACTTGATATGTGATATTGACTATCTGTCTGTGTTGACTGATTCAATGAGATTACTTGACATTGACTGATTCCTTGAACTTACTTGATATTGCCTGATTTCTTGATATTGTCTGGTATTTACTAATGACTTGGGACTATATGTTACTTGATTATGACTTGTAGTTGTCTAGTTTGTAAATAACATCGTGAGATATTCTTTGACACTTATAGCCATGACTTGAGCTTGTACTTGTATTCCACTATTTAGGGTATTGAGTATGCTTTCAGATTCTTATATTCCTGTTTTATACTATTGATTGGGTTGTTGTATACATATAAACTGTTGCAGGTTGTAGTATTGAAGGTTGGTTGGATGTCAGGGGCTTTTGTTTTTTCTCTTTCTAGCTAGACCGGTCGAGGACGCTGCTGAGCACCATGGTTTTATACTCATTTCTTGTTTTTCTGCACTTTTGTGCAGGTTCAATGCCCAGAATATCGTGATCATTTCTCATCCTCTTCCCAGGAGCATCCTTAAGTAGTTTTTAGGTAGCTAACCATTTCGTCATCTGGAAATCTTTTTTACCTTTTATTTTTGATGTCTTTACTTATTAAAGACTATATTATGACCATGTATTTTCGTATAACTCTAGTAGAGGGTTGTAAATAGTGACAACTTGATTTTGGGTGTAACAGTTGATATTTATGCTTATTAGTTCTTTTACATAATTCGTTTGTATATATCTTGATTTTCACATGAGTTATCATTATTTGACTAACTTATTGGGATGGGAAAATAAATGCCATCACGATCGAATTTTGGATCGTAATAGATGGACTCCACCCTTTTCTTTAACCAAAAATACTGGGATATGATCGAAGAATCAGTTAACAAATTTTGCTATGAAAGTTTCAATAAGAGCCAAATACCCCCAAGTGTCAATCAAACCTACATTTGCCTCATCCCTAAAACAAAACACACTACCAACCTTCAATCTTTTCAGTCCGTTAGTCTGTGCAACACGAGCTATAAAATAATAATAAAAATTATCACTAACAGACTAAAACCTTTAATGAACAAACTAATAGGAACCTATCAAGCTAGCTTTCTATAAAACAGACAAACTATGGACCATTCCATTATCATATAAGAAACAATCTCTCGCCTCCAAAAAATAAAAAGTAAAAACTCTAGCGTAATTATTAAAACAGACCTAGAAAAAACTTTCGATAAATTCAATGGTCTTACATATACTCAACATTAAACTATTTCGAAATCCCCAACAACCTCATTAAATTAATAATGAGTTGTATAACCTTTATCGAAACTTCAATACTAGTAAATGCAGATAGGACTGAAGTTTTTCAACCCAGTAAAGACATCAAACAAGGAGCTTTATCCAACTATATATTTATCCTATGCATGGAAAGACTGTCCCATGACATAGAAAAAGAAATATACCTTAAAAATTGAACACTTGTACAAATATCTCCAAAAGGACCCCATATTCCACTTTTTCTTCGCAGATGATCTCACCCTCATTGCCACAACTACAATTACAAACTGTAGTCCATCCAAAGAATCATAACTCAGTTCTGTCTTTTAGCCGAACAAACCATTAATTACCAAAATTTAAAAATAATTTTCTCAAATAATTGCCCCTTAAATTTATCCTCTCACATATCTAATACTTTAGGGAAATATTTGGGCTTATCAATTTCCAACAGAAACCTTCTAATAAGGAATTTCAATTTCTCCTTGATAATATCCAAAAAATACTTGCTGGTTCGAAAACAAAATTTTTAAACATTGCGGGATACACTACCTTAGTAAAATCTACCCTAAATAATATTCCAACACGTATCATACAAACTATGAAACTTCCTGACAGTATTACCAAAAGCATATCCAAAACTTAAAGACGATTTATCTGGGGTGCCTCTGGAAATAAGGAAAAATTATTTTTATTAAGCTGGCACATATTCATTAGGAGAAATCCGCAGAAAGGCTTAGACTACAAGACCCTAAATTCAAAAATATTATAATGGAAGCAAGCTTGTTTGGCAAGTTTTCACCAATAAATATGAACTTCTGGTAACCATCCTCACACACAAATACTCTAAAAATAACACTTTCTCATCAAATAGCTACAAAGCAAACCAAAGCAGAACTTGAAAATTTATCCCGTTCGGATGGGATATATGTAAAAAACACATGTTCTGGAACATAAGAAATGGTAAAGACACCTTATTATGGTATGACAATTGGATCTGAGACAGCCTAAGCCTTAGATCTAAATTAAATGGGTCTTTATCACACCACACTGATGAACATCATGTTCACTTGATCATCTAAAATAGAAACTGTAGCATCGAAAACCTACCCTTAAAACCTACCAACTGATATAAGGAACCAAATACAATACATCAACCTACCAAACTGTGACAGAAAAGACAAACCCTCTTGGCCACAAACCTCCAACGGGCTGTTCTCCGTTAAATTTGTTTACCGGTTTATAAAAAATAACAATTATTACATCACTCCTAATAACCCTACCTTTAGTTGGATATGGAAATTGCTATGCCCCAACAAAATCAAAAATTTCATCTGGCTCTGTCAGCACAATATACTACCCACTTGTCACTACTTAAACTCAATTGTCATTAACACCAACCCTCTATGCTATCACTGTAGCCAACCTCAAACCATTGACCATATATTCCTCCACTGCGATAAAGTTAAAAGATTTTGGAATGAAATAGGAATGAATAATAAAATTAACATGATAAAAGATTCCCCACATAATTGGTTTGATGCAACAAAAAATATGCACCACTGATGTGACGCCATTTTACGTTACATATTACACTTAAAACAATGAAAAACGCATGTTCTTAAGTAACTCTTGTATGATTTGATGTATTTTTTGTGTGTTTGCAGGGTAAATTTTAAGTCTAAAACTTTAGAGCAATTGAAAAAAAAAGTGGAGTTTGAAAGACACGTTGGATGTTTTGTCCAGCCTCGGACGGCTGGCCCAAATTGTGCCGTCCAAGGAAAAATTAAAAGTTTAAGCTGCCATTGTCCAAAAATGAATGGTTTTTCTGATCTTGGACGAACTGTCAAAAATTGCAGTCCAAAGTGCTGAGTTAGAAGAAACGAAGGAATGGACCAACCGTTCAACCTTGGAAGGCTCATCCAATTGGGTTCTGTCCAAGTTAAAATACATTGTTAAAGAGATAAGATAGATGGAAGGATGGACGGACCGTCTGAGGACAGACGATTCGCCCAAAGCTGAATGGCAATTAGTTCCACATTTCGAATATTAAATTTGTACCCACACACTATAAATATGTGTATTAGATTATCTTATTGAGAGGGGACATAATAGAGCTTTTTCATAACACAGTTTGGATAGGATAGTTCATATTATTATACATTTTATTCTCTCTTCTCCAAGAACAAAAAGTGTAAGAGTTTTCTATCATTGATTTTAATTTATAAACAGTTTGAAGAATACTTTCTTGGTATGATGTCTACTAACTATTCTTTTTACAGTTGCGTATTTACAATGATGGTAGCTAAACCCCCAACTCTAGGATTGTGGGATTCATGAGTGAAACAAATATAGGGTTGTAATTCTAACATGGTTCTTGCATCTTAACAAATATATGTACATAATCTCTATAATTTAACTGATTTTTTGTGGTTGCAAGCACTAGAACATGCCTAGGATTAATTCGTACTAACTCTATGGTTAAACCTAGGAGATGAGATTATGATAAGAAAGTCGGGACGTTAACCCTCGTTTATTGTTGTTGTAATAACAATAATTATTTTGAGTTATTATGATAAAAATATTGCACTCTTTCACAACCTGAGAAGGTGTAAAAAGAGACTTATCTAGGACCATAGGTTGAGAAACATGTAGATAAATAGCACTGTTACTATAAATAACCCTACACTTATGAAAGATTGCAAGACCATTAATGTTTATAATCCGAAGATTTGTCAAAACCATGGTGAACATAATCCTAGGTTTTTCTCATTATTTGGAATTTATTACAAATCAATATCTAAATTCAATTGCAAAGATTTACTAATTTAACAAATAATCCCCCTTATTTACTTTTATGTCTTTTAGAAATAATTGATTACGTGATTAAATATTAGCATAAGGCTTGAACTTGAAATCATATTCCTTGTGAAATTGATCCCAACCTTGTTAGGTTTTATATTTGAACAATGACCGTTTATGCTTCATTGGAGGTGTAATTTGAGTGTTATCAACCACCACCTCCCCTACAAGTAAAATGGACAATTGTTTTTCCTTTCTTTCTATGACACATATTGGATCACAAGAAATAACAGTTATCACAACAAAACCAACCTCCAGATATCTACAGAAATCCCCATCACTAGAGCCATAGAGTTCTACACTATGACTAACCAAGATAAAAAAACAAAATAAGGAAACAACCACTAAAAAATATAAATGAAAACCACCTAAAATTAGCTATAAACTAAACACTGATGGGGCCTCACTAGGAAACCCTGAAAAAAGGGGCACAAGGGGTGTAATCCTGAACAACAAAGGAAACTGGGTTATAGGCTTCGTGCGTAGCTATAAACTCACCAACTACACGTGAGCAAAACTGATGGCACTAGTACAAAGACTACAAATCGCAAAAAATAAAAATAAAGCATCACTCCACTAACAACCAATGTCGACTCAGAGGTAATTATTAATCTATTAGAAAAATATCATCCCACCTATTTTAACTTAATTTATGAACATAGGGAGCTTTTTCAACTGTTAAAGGAACCACCCGTACAACATAACTATAGGGAGACCAACAGGGTGGCAGATACGTTGGCAAAAGACAGATAAAAACTAGCAAACACAGGTACTCAAGATGGGTAGACAATTCCACCCATGTTTGTTATCCAGTTAGTGAAAGCAGAGAATGATGGAACTTTCTATACTAGTTCAAAGCAACCAATCACTATCCCGTTTTGTATCCCCAATTTGAAATGTAATTATTAATTCTTTTATACCTCCTATAGGTGTTTCTAGCCTTCCTACTCTGTAATGATTCAAATTAATATATAATATATTATCCTTTTGAATAAAAAAAAAAGAAAGAGAAAAAGAGAGGTAAAAACATAAAATACAAAAAAAAAAAAAAAAGATAGAGAGGTGAAAATTAAAAAACAAAAAAGTAAAGGGTGAAAAGTATAGGATGAAAAAATAAAAATAAGGAGATACAATTAAAAAATATAAAGAGAGAGAGAAAAACAAGGGGAGATTAAGGAGAAAGGCGAACGAGATTAGTTGTAATGATCTTCAAGGTCATTTTTTTTCAATTTTGGTGTCTTTTGACTATTTTTCTCATTTTATAGTTGCATTATACCAAACTAAGTGTGGTTCAATGGTTGATTCGGGAATGAGATGAGATTTGATGTGAGTTTTTGAAAATTTTGAGTTTTAGAGCTTCAAAATGCAAAATAAGAAATTGTAGGGGTCATCTACAGTTCGGGACCTCAAATAAGAAATTTGTCAGTTCCATCAGCTCCAGAATGTTGAGTTTGGTCTATTTGGACCTCCATTTTTAGTTTTAGCCCATTCGTGGTGAACTTGAGTGATTTGGCGAGTTAAAGTTGACTTTTAAGTGAAATAATTGACTTTGGTCAATATCTAGAGTTCCCAGATTGGAAATTCAATAATTCTACTGAATTTGGGAGGAAAAATTTGGCATAGAATTAGTTCATTTTTATTTTTCATATGTCCTAGTAGAGTTTTTGCCTTTTTGGTGGTTTTAGTTAAAATTAGACCTTTAACGAGTATTAGCAAGGAGATCTCGTACGCATATTTTGATGATTCCGTTGAACTTGGAATGTCAAATTTAGTGTATTTACATATATGATTTGTGTACGCGGGGTTCCGAACGAACCCCGGAGGTCCATTTGAAGTTAAAATTATTGCTGATTTTTGCGATCACTTAACTGAGCAAATGATCAATTTATCGGTTATTTTGGCCGATAAATCAACCATGACCGATAAATCTCAATAACTGATTTATCAATTGCCGATAAATCAACGCGTGGTTCGATAAATCAGCTAGGACCGATAAATTGACCATTTTGACCAATTTATCACCACTGGTATAAATTGATTTTTCAATTTCACCCGGATTCTTTATCTTTTCACATACCAAGGGTGATTCTCACACATTTTGGCAATATCAAAGAAGGATTTCAAGTCCAACCTAATGGGTAATGATTTCTAACACTATTTATCGCTTTTAAACATGAATTTGACTTAGAAATCATGATTTTCAATGGCTAAAATTAAGAAATTCTCCCATGAATTCAAAAACACTATTTTAATAATTTAAACAATGAATTGAGTTGGATTTTCAATGAAACTTGATATTTAAATTTCTCAAGTATCGAATAACTTGTTTTTGCAATAAAATTCCGATTTTGACCTTGTACGCCCAGGGTTAGTTTTTGAATAAGCTTCAAAATAGTAAATTATGGGTATTCATAGTTGCTATTTGTTATGTGTTGTTGATTGTTAATTAGATTGTGTACATTTGATGGATTTTCAAAAAGGGAAAGTGTATGAGTGACTTAGTTCTTCGAAATATAAGGCAAGTTGAGATTTATATGATTTTTGTGTAAATGACTAACTATTGCTTGCTAATATTTTGTGATCTTTGGGAGAAATGGGTGCCTCGTGATTGATACTAGTAATGCATATTAGGTCTAAAATGAACAAGTGGGATTAATGTGGAATTTTATAAAATTATTGAATTTTATGCATACTTGAGTTGGTCTATGAATTGATTGATTTGAATTGTAGTTGGAAATGAGACCTCGATAATGAAATAGGAATTAATCATTTATTTGTTGGTGAATTGCATTGATAAATTGCCCATCTCATTATAATCAAAGAAACTATGATGCCTGGAAGGCTAAAATTGATGAATAAATTATATTCTTTAAATTGAATGCCCATGAGAGGCCGACATTATTGATGTGAATTCTAAAACTATGATATTTTCATGGCATGTACATGATAATTTCTCACTTAAAATAATTGAGTATGAGACTTAGACTATATTTTTGTGAGCTATGAGAAATAAATTGGATGGACAGTCTGAGGTTTGTACCGGAGGTCTAGATTGTAAATAGATAGTCCGAGGTTCTTATCAAAGGTCTAAGATATTAATTGGATAACCCGAGATTTGTACCGGAGGTCTAGAGAAGTGTGAGTACATGGACCCCGCGAGTCTACCATGGGTTCTGACTGATGATATAAATGTCAAAATGTGTGTATAGGATATGGACATGCATTGAGCCACTTGCATATTGCATTACATTCATTTTATTTATGGCATTGGTTATGTACATATTGATTGATTCATTGAGGTTATTTTATATTAGTTGATTTCTTGAGATTATCTATTATTGACTGAGTGGTATTAACTATTGTTGATTAATTCTTTGAGATTGTCTAATATTGTTTGATTCCTGTTGATATTGATTTACATTGTTGACTGTGTTATTGCATTAGTATAGACACTGTTGCAGGATATAGTATATCAAAGAATCGATTAGGAGTTAGGGGCTTCCATTTTCTAAAGTTAAACAAGTCAAAAATGTTGCTAAGTATGTATTTTTGTATTCAGTCCTTTCTTTCCTGCACTCTTGTGCAGGTGTTGCGACCCGAACTTAGTGATTCTCTTATCTCCTATCAGTCCTGGCTTAATTCCAGGATTTAGAGGTAGCTGACCGTCTTTACATTAGTTCCTTATGACTCCTCATTTATTTTTACTTTCTAGTGTCTTTACTTTGTAAAGACCTTATATCGACTTTCATATTTCCTTGTAAGTAATTCTATAGAGGGTTGTAAATAGTGGCACCTGGTATTTGAGGATTACTTATATATATATATCATGATGACTTCCGCATTTTTAGTGTTATATGCATTTCAATTTCACCTTTATCATTTTTTTTCTTGTTGCCTGACCTATCGAGTTTGGTAAAGGATGTACATGAGCTAGCTGCCACAGGTAAAGGAAGGGGCTGAGAGAGGGGTTGAGTTAGATCACCAGGTAGGGCTAGAGGGGCATCCCCAGCTAGGGAAGTTTCACCTGAGCTGGAGATGGATAGAGCTAAGGAGCAGATTTCTCAAGAGTATGTTATAGCCCCTCTATTATAGGACACTTTATTGAGAATTCTTGGGGTACTTGAGAGCATGGAACAGGGCGGCATACCCCAGGGTTTGTATACTAAGGACGGGCCAGTAACTGCATATTAGCATGGCATTCCGAGAGTTCATGATCTGTTGGGCCAGCCACTAATGATTCCACTTCAGGTGGGTCAACCACCTGAGGTTCAGGTTCCAGTGAAATAATCATCCGTAGTTTAGAGAATGGTGGGCAACCACTGTTTGCACACGAGTTGATACACTCTTAATTTCAGGGGTTGGAGTTACAAGTGTAGTCGTTGTTGTAATGTTTGATAAGCAGTAACGTTGTTATGAGAGGTTTATGATAATGAACCTAACACAATTTCAAGACAGGCCGATTGAGGATCCATATGAGTTTTTGACCACCTTCCAAGAGCTACTCCAAAGTGTGGGTTTGGTACAGATTCATGGGATAGATTATACAGTTCTGAGGCTTTGAGGTCTAGCCCGACAATGGTGGCATTCTTATGTTGATTCTAGACCAGATCGGTCACCTCCATGACTTGGGAGATAATTGGGCTTTTATGGTTAAATATGTGTCCCACAGTGTGAGAGATGGTCTGCGTTAACAACTTGATGAGTTGAGGAAGGAGGGGATGACTATTGATGAGTTTTATCTCACTTTTATTAGTTGTCCATACATGCCTTGACTATCTTACCAGATAAGTAGGAGAAGATAGCTAGGTTGACTGATCTTCCCCAGACTTTGGTATTTACAGCCCCTCTCCCCCTTCCCCCTGATGGAGGGAACCACACTGCATGGTGTGATTGAGGCAGCTAGAGGTTTTGAGTAGTTGTGTAGGGTCTAGTTCGGTGATAATTGCAGCAAGAGTCTCTGTCCTTCTAGCCAGTTTTTGGGTGCCTCCTCTAGGGGTAGTGGTTCTTTTTGTCATATTACCCATTTTAATCGTTTAGTGTCATTTCAGGCATCAATGCATACCTCTAGCATTAGTTAGATAGTTCAGAGTGCTTTTATCCCAACATAGAATTCTTATGCGTCTTATCAGAGGTTCTCAAGCCGGGGCGGCCATTCTAGATCTCAAAGTTCTTTACCTCAGGTTACAAATTCCAGGGAATGCTTTAATTGTGGTGATATCAGTCACATACAGAGGTACAGTCCCTAAAGCATATAGTTAGAGTCTCAACAGGCTTTTGAGGCCTCACATACTCCGGCAGAGCACCAGCACCTCTAGGTAAGTAGAAGAAGTGGACAGACAGGTAGAGGTGCAAACTGGTAGGGGTACACTGCAGGCAAGGAGAGGTTAGGGTTGAGATCCAGTTCAGTGACATAGGTGGACGCACCTAGTGCTATGCCTTTTGTGGGATTCCTGAGGTTTAGTCTTCAGATTCTATGATCACAGGTATCATCAAAATTTGCTATAAGCCTGCTTCTGCACTATATGATCTGGGATATATCCACTCTTATGTATCTACATACTTTGTCACTGGTTTTGATATGTTATCTAATATATTTTTCATACCTCTACGTGTGTCTATTCCCGTGGGTGAGTTCTTAGTGGTGGATTGGATATGCTGATGCCATCTTATTATCTTGTTGGGGTACGAATTTTGGTTAGACCTGATTTTGTTTCATGTGGTAAATTTTAATACTATTTTGGGTATGAAATGGATTGCCTCGTATCAAGTTGTTTTATATTTCCATGCCAAGACTGTTATTTATGCATGCCTAGTATTCCGAGAGTAGAGTGGAAGGTTATGTATGGATCGTATCCCGTAGAGTTAGATTATTCCTTCAGGCTTGAAAGTTGGTTGAGAAGGGGTGTTTGTTGGACTAATGGTGGTTCACAAAATTTTCCTCTTATGTTTTGATTGATGACTAAATCATTAAGTTAAAGATTTGATGTTATTGAAGCAATTACAAACCCTTGGA
>JBDJHY010256803.1:0-10573 GCA_039654485.1 Withania somnifera
ACTAGAGTTACACTTTCCATAATTGCACAATAGTATGAAGATATTTTATCACATAGATAAAACTTTTTTTCTAAACTATCACTAATAATATCACAATTTCCTATACGATGGTACTATAGATTTTCTCTAAGATATTATATACGCGATGGTCTAAAGTTGTGGAATCTTTTCCTTGATGATTCATTGACTATGATGAACTAGAAAAGTTATAAGGATTATTGTACGTGGGAGACTACTCCCGCCATGGACCCTGTTTCTTGGGTTTCTAAGCCAATCATGGAGGAAGCGTCTATGGGAGTGTAGTTATATACAAAGATTTTTTCATGATTTTTTCCTACCTTGGACATGTACCTAGGAGGGTGCATGCGGGCATTTATTTAACTCTTTGGAACCCCCTTGCTTTGCATATTTTTTTGTATGGTTGTACCCTTTTGGCTAACAGGGGAAGTCACATTAGGTTCTTAGTATATTATATGTATCTACAAGCAGTATGGGATGCTAATAGACCAATAGTTAGTGTATTTGAGTGTCCCACTAGTAGTATGGGATTCCAAGTAGGATTTATTTGCTATTCTCTGTTATTTATCTTGATGACATTATCTCATCATTGTTGTTAGTACATATTGCCTCACCTTTAATGGTTCCTTCGGTTTACATAGCTCTTAGTTGGTTACCACATTAGAGCTCATGGTATGTGTCTTGTTATCACCCAAGAGGATAGCTAGAGAGGGAATTTGTTGCAATAATGCAAGTTTTGCTTCCAGAAGGGTTTTTTGGGATACAAAGTGCCCCAATTATTATTTTTTTAGCCAATTCAGTTAGTCAATCCTTCTAGAGCCTTCTCGTCCTTTGATTAGTGTTAGTATGTTGAATTCTTCAAGGGTGGCTCCCAGGGTGGTCTATGTGAGTCTATTTTGAGTTCTGGTTATGCTCCTTACATTTATCTACCTTACTTTGTTTGCTAGTTGAGAGGTGCAGTTTTATATGGTGTTGCAGACCTTATTTTATTCTTGGTATTAGGGATTTGGAATGTGGTTTGCATGTTATTTATAACTATATTTCTACGTATGATGTATCTAGGATGTATCTCTTATTTATTAATTTACTTTGTTTTATGTCTGGTTGTTTCCTTATCTTAATCTCATTTGATAAAGTATGCTTTTAGCCTTATTTTATGCCCTAGTTGGCAGTTATTGTTCATATGGTTATTGTGGGAGGCTTCCCCCTTTTTAGTGGTGGATACTGATAATGGTTTTGGATTTTATGGCTAGTAGAGCCCTTGGGTGATTTTTTTGTTTATGATTGGATTGATTGTTACGATGATATTCAGGGCATGGACTGGTTGGTATCATCCGTATGATGCTCAGGGATTTTGAGCCACAACCATTACTTCATCCATGCCTGACATACCCCGACTGAATGACAAGGATATTTTAGGCACTTGCCGGTTGGAGTCTATCTTACTTATAGGCCCGATGTTTGTTTCCATGGAGGTACTCTATGTAAGTCCATATTTTACGCTTTTCTCTAATCCTATTAGTAGATGCCTTGTTGCTCTATGGTTATTTCCCTCGAATGTGAATTATTCTATCGACCTATATTATTTACCTTTTATTTGTTTGTTGGTTTATCCTTTGGTACTAGTGTCAGTAACCTTTGTGTGATAAGTTAACTTATTCCTCTTGTTCTCATTTCTCTGTTTATTTTGACTAGTTGTTACTGATTTTTTTTGTCACTCGTGTTATCTTGAATTGCACTCTCACTATCTCTTGTATCGCTCGACCACCCATTTTTGGAAACTTATATTCATGCTCTTACGTATGTAGGTATCCTAATAAGTAGTTTCATTTCTTTATTGGTGGATAAAGAATGTGATCCTTTGTGAATGTTTTCTTTGAGGTGTGTCATTTTTTGTGTTCCTAATGGATTTGAGGTTGTCGTATAGTCCTTATTAATCCTTGTTGTTTAATTGTTTGTTCAGTTGTTGATGAGATGTGGTACTGATGTTGAAGCCAGGCTCCCTAATTTGTGTTGTTCTTATATTTGGAGTGCAAATCAGAAGTCTAGTATATATAGCATTTCATTGACATCTATCATTTGGATATGGTTAGGAAGAGGTGTTATACCTCAACAGTTGGCTAAGTATGGATTTGTGGTTTCAGTTCTATTGTTGTTTCTTCTCGTCAAGAGTCAGAGATTCTTTAGGGGTATAGTAATGCTTTATGATTTTTGTGGAGTGTGTGTTTAAGCTTAGAGGAAGCAAATTCGGAGAATAGTTTTTCTTTGGGATATGAGGGTGGTTATAGTTTGACCTTCCTTTTAGTTTTATAGCAGCTATTCGCCTTGGATACCCATTATCTAGGTTATGGGTTAGCATGGATTGTTATAGTGGTATGTGATGGGGTGTTACTAATATTAAAGGTTATTTTCGTGTGTTAGGGCTAGTGATAGTATGGATTCTATGGTAGATTTCAGTAGGTTTCTCATTTTATGTCGGCTCAGATGTTTTTCTCAGAGGAGCTTCCCAGTTTAATTTATCCTCTGTCGATTGATTTAGGTGAATGAGGTGCTATTGTTATTTCTGGTTTTTGTATTTGGTTCATGGACATGGAAGGATTAGCAGGTTGTTGTAGCTACCACCAGGTAGTATATAGTTAGTGATGCATGAGGCTTTGGGGATCTTTCAGGTCATGATGATGTTACCTAATCAATCAGACTCTTCCTTTAGAGCTCCTAGTCTGTAGTTTCTCTCTCTTGTGTTTCTATGCAATTTTGCGTCCAAACTCATCCTATGGGATTCTTTGAGTTTATCATTTAACCAGATGTGGCTTTGTTAATGGTAGTGCAATTGATGGCCTTGGTAGTATGAATGCTAGTTAGATGGAATCCAGAAAAAATCCAATAACGATGGTTTAATAGATATGTCTTCTATTCGAAGAAGCTATTTAAGAGCCAGAGAGGGGTTTGCGAGCCTAATATTCCTCACTTATTAAATCCTTCACGTATTACCTACTACTTGACTTATTTGGAAGAAAATTCTTTTAGTGGTAGATTTCGTAATGACCCTCCCAGGCCATTACTATGTCCTTATGAGTTTTCTGCATTTAGATCTTTCCTGTAGGTGTCCCAAGTCATTTATGACTTGTTAGAACTTGTAATTCAGCTCCTTGATTGTTCTATGGTGTTTTACCTGAGTTCCCCTATTTTGAATTTTTAGATTAAAAATGGTGGAACTAGAAGTGATTTATTAAAAAATGATCTCACAATCCGATTTTTATAGTTCAGTTAGCTCCGGAATAGGACTCGGTCTAACTGGACCCTTGGTTTAGGTCTAGTAGTTTTTCAATGCTTTGTGAGGTTATTTTATAATAATTAAGTTCATTTGGAGTGAAGGTTTGACTTTGACCAATTTTTGATGATTGGAGCACTGTAACAGGGTTCTACACTTCCATCAACTATGAGATATGGAATTTGAGTTGGTAGGTTATTGGTATGCTTCCTGAGTGACCGAGCTCGGTTTGGAGGTTTTGATGGTTTTAATCTTTATTAACTCTTCTTGTTTTTTTTGGTATCAACCTAAGTTTCATCTAAAGGATCTTCCATGGTCGTTTCTTTGATTTCATTTAGTCCGTAATGTCATTTACATGAACATTGCATATATGGTTTCTGTAAAACTAACTTTGAATGCATTTTGAGGGGTAAAGGAAAGATTTTCCAAAAATAGTTGCAGGGACCTCACACCAACGTCCTTTGTATCGTAGGTGCGGCCTCATACCAACAACCATTGGTCTGTAGTTGCAGCCTATCTAGGAGTATAAAATACCTCTTTCCCCATAATTTAATCCATGTTTTCTTAATCAAAACTCAATAAAAACACATTGTAAACTCATTTTTCTGCTGGTTTTTGTGTTAATTGGTTGTTGAAAGCCTTGGGAAGATTGAATGATCCTTATTCTTCATCATTTTCAGGCAATTATTGCATTTTTCCTGAGTTACTTCTTCATAAATAAAGTTTACATTTAATAATTTTGTGGGCTAAGTTCTCACTTGTTTCTTATTCGATTAAGCCCAAATATGAACATGTAGTCCTTGAATTGAACTCTACGCATCAATATTTTTCTTTCGATTTTTCAATCTTTGGGGACCACAAGCCCCTTTTTATCCCAAAATTCAACCTGAGCTTTTATATAGCAATATGGGTCTCGTTCTTCATCTTTTGAATTGTACATTATGAATTGTATAGTTTTGGGTTAGTTTGGGCTCTTCTGTAATTTTTTCTTTCATCTTCCTGCTATAATATCTTTTTCATCTTCCAGGTAGGTTACGACTTCTCTTCATCCATACTGTACATGTATGTGGTACATATGATGTGACCAGCTAATATATAGGGTTGGTGCCCTCTACTAATTTTCTCACTTTACTACCTTATTTTTGTCATGACCTGATTTCTCAAATCATGATAACACCTACTATCCCACCAGTATGAGAAGCACCACTATATCCTAGATTAGTAAGCATTGGAATACAACTATAAGTAAGCTATGCACAAGTATAGTAAAGAAGCAATAACAATGGAATGACAGAATAATGAAAACATAACATCTCACGATTAATAAAACCCTCCCAAGACCTAGATTAGTGTGTACATGAGCTGCACTGAAGTTCATAATAAAACTATACAAAAGTATAATAGATAAATTTTTATCGCGGATACAATAGAGACAAAGATACACAGAAGATATATAGGTATCTTCGAATGCCAGGAGTTGACCCGGTACCTCTGAAGTCAGCTAGCTGGCACCAATATCAATGTCTATGGGGATAAGTCAGATTTGTATCTGCAATCACGGAGATGCAAAAGTGTAGTATGAGTACCAGTTTCTGAAGCAACAAGTAAATAGTGAGATTTGAGAGCTCACTAGGAACATAACAAATATAAGAGCAATAAATAGCAGGAATATAAAGAAATAAGTTACGAAAGAAAATAATCCAGCGAAGCAACATAGCTACTCAGGTAGAAGTAAGGAAGCAGATGGTGTAGAAATAATTCTAGCTAAAGCCATGTAGAAGGATCAAAGGTAAGAAGGGAAAGACATATAAGGGATCCTTACAGCAACACAAAAATAATAAAAAAAAGGATAAGATAAGGCATATAGCCATGGTAATAAGGAGGTTGTGGTGGTCTACTATTAACCTGAATATAGGAAAGGAAAAAGGACGCAGCCAAGTGATAAGACGCACAAATAACCCAGACATAAAGAATAAACCATAAGTAAAGGCTACAATAACACTAGTAATATATCTAGAAGTAAAATCAAGTGAAACACTGCTAAGACCCCATAAGAATGGTAGTGTGCACAGAAGTCACACTTACCCGTCAGCATCCACATCCTACCAGGGATAGACTTAAGAAAACAAGTTCGGTAAAGTGACACAAACCAAATAATGCTATAGTTCCTCTGTATGCTTCTCCTCAAGTACCCGTAGGCCCAGCAGAAAGGACACATGGAAGGGCTTTGCCAAATGCCTCTACTCCACCGCAAACCCCTCCCCCGGTGTATGCTTCACTAGATTGGCAGGGTTCATGAAGGTATGCAAACAGTATCCTCACATCTCAATGTCACAGAGCCTCACGGATACTCATATCTTGAAATACAGTGCCTCATCATAATAGTATCATCGTGTTATAATCTCGGCAACTCTGGGAATCCAGTGCTTCAATATAATAATATCAATAAGGTACCAAATCGTCAGGCATGATCAGTATAGAAAGGATATACTCACTATCGAGCTAAGTTGGACTCAAGTGTTAGCATAAGTAGTAAATGATAATACCTGGTGTCAGGGTGTGAAACTTGGTCTAAATGAAGAAGGAAAGATAGTACTAGTTGCTCATTATGCAGCTGAGTAAAACGAGTTGGAAAGTCAATTATGCTATTATTTTTATTAGGAAGTCCCATTTTATTATGATTTTATCAGTGTCACACTTAATTAAATTAAAAACCATCTCCCAGAACCAATAGTATAAGAAAATACTGATAACAGGCCCCCGACCCAAAATGCACTCTCAGAACTGAACCTCACACTCTCCCGATGTATGAATGCAACAACAAATCTATAACTAGAAGCACAAGACAACAACACAAACTCGAGGAAAAACCTAATAGACAATCCATGTAATAACATATTACTACTTCCAGAGCACCGTGTCACCATTAAAAGGACAATACTAGGTCACAGACATCATATTATATCGAGCGCTAACAAAGAGAAAGAGACCAAGAAGAATCGAAGAAGCTTTCAAGGTTTAAGGTTCATGGTATCAACCTAGAATTCCCAACCCACGAATGTTGTTGATCACAATTACATAAGCTATATACCCCGAAGTAAGCCTCACGAAGTCTACCTGAACTCTAGAGAATAGAGCTCCACATCATACAACGATCAGGTTGACTACTAGTCAACGACCTTGAACATCTCTAAAATAGAAGAAAATACGGATCCACAAGTAAAAAGAGTCAAATAATATTAATTTGCTAAATTTCTTAGTGGGGAAAAATGGGGCCTAAAACAGGCTCACAAGACTGGTTAACTTGACCGTGAAGTGAACTACTTCAAGGAGTTCCCGGTATCACCATAGAATCACACTTAAAAAATGAGAACAATCTAGGTGTGAGAAGGCTTCAAAACACTTAGAGAAGAAATAAAATAAAATGCAAAACTTTACGGAACTTAACACTAATTAATAAAGGATTATGTACCGGAATGTGGACAAAAATTAGAAAAGGAGCGAGTTAAAGCTTAACGCACCTAAATAAATCAATAACCAATTGAAAATAAGAGAATTAACAAGAGACACCAAGCTTGATCAAATTGCCATTCATGTTGGAAATCACCACTGCCAACGAAATTCAACGAAGGGAAAAGCTTACCAAAATGACGGGGGAACCAAGAATTAACACCAAGAAACCTTCCCCTCCCTTAGATATCAATTGACATAAGGTTTTCCCTGTCTAGAGAGGAATAAAGTGAGAGAAATAGGGCGAAATGATTTGGAAAATCGAGAAAAGTAAATATTTATATTGCCAGACATTTTTCCTTCGCGATCACATGGGATAGTTCGAGATGATGAGGCTCAGGATTTTTGTCACTGCAATCACAATGATGAAGCTCATGGTTGAGAGGAAGAAAGAAATAGAGGGCTAATTGCATAAAGGGGATCGGCTACCGCGATTAAGGAATTAGTTGACCTTTATCCCATCGTGATCGCAAAAGACATCACAACTGCATCATATACTGGTTTTTGATAGCAAAACAAGTTATTGAAAAACATTCCGGAAAACACTCAGAATGTGTTCAAAGTCAAAATTACACAAATGAGATATGCACACATGGGGGAAATGAAATTCTGGACTCAACGACACAGAAAAAATTCGAGAAAGACTTCATTTACTTCCTGCAAATTGCTTATGTATGAACAAGTAGAATGAAAGGTTGTCCTTGGGCCACTTTACTCGTTGGAGAGGAGAGACCATTTTCATGAGAGAAGGGAGAGCAAGTGAAATGAATGAATAAGCGGATGAAATAAAGAAATATGGACAAATTCCTTTTCTTATGAACACAACAAGATTCATCACTACAAAAAGGTTAATTGTAACCCGAGGTTATTTTGGAGAAATGTTAACCAAGTCAAGACTTAGGCCAAAAAAACCAAAATCCACAAAAACTGGATGCTTCGGAAAGCAAACCAACACTCTTCCTAATAAAAAATTGGTATTCAGGAGATGATAGGGCAATTTGTTTCGATCTAATGCTCCGATCATCAAATGTTGACAAAATTCAAACATTCAATTGTCAGTAAAGAAAAAACTTAAAATAGGCTAAAACTTAAACCGAAAGATCTTAAAATTCAACCAATGGTCCACATAGAACAAAATCCACATATCAGAGCTAGCAAAACTATCAAAATTCAATTTTGAGTTCGTATTGAAGGAATGTTGACTAAATTCAACGAGCAACAAAGTCTAAAATCTAAAACAGGGGATTTGAGATAAATCTCAACTGAATCACCAAGGAACTGAACTCCAAATCCCAGTAGGTCATAAATAACCTAGGGCAGCAGCTAGAATGCGAGAAAGCATGACATGCACGGGAATAATAGTAAGGGTCATCATAGCATCCACTAATAAAAGGACTTTATCCCACGAAAGTTAGAGTAGAGTGAAGAGAAAGGAATAAAAAGATCCTGGCTAAGGAAACCAAGTACCACACAAGCACTATCACGACCCAATTTTGTGGATCATGATGGCAACTACTATACCACCAATAGGAGAACCAAACTCCATAGTCCGAAGCTGAAGCGAAGTACTACTACATTAAATGTGGAAGAATATTAAAAGTCACGAGAAAATAATAATTTTGCGGAATTATTTAAGAATGAAACAACCATCCAAAATTCGGTATCAGTGTCAAACAAACTACTAAGTACAGAATGATAAAACTGAAGTAAATGTAATATGAAGTTGTCTCCGAAATACAATGAAGATAAATAAAATATAAGTCTGAAGAGAAGCAGGAACAAGCTAGATGCCATGCTCACCCTGAATCTCTGATGTGAATAAGATCCGAACGAACATCTATCTGTATATCACAAACGGGAACCTGTACTCGAATCTGCACATGTACAAGTGTAGTATGAGTACAAGCTGCTAAAGCAACCCATACCCAGTAGGCTTCGAGGGCCCACTGAGCACATAACAATAATAAAAGCAGTAAATAACATAGTACAAGAAAAGGGTCACAGAAGTAAATAGTACAATTACGGGAAAACTAGCAACTCAAGTATGAATCAAGTGTCACATAGACTGATAGTGCTAGTTAATCACATAACATGATCGCAGACAATGGAAGAGAACGTACCCGTCATCTTTGCAACAACATATGTGAAATATAACACAATAGATGAGAGTCGAAGAAGATAAGGATAGAACATGGTCGGTATACCGGTAACCTCAAGTGAAAGAATAATTGAATGAATAAAAGTATAAAGCACTAATCCCACACAACATGAAAAACAAGTAACTAATAAGGACAACTATTCAGTGATACAAATGCTAAAATAAAAAAATCAAAAGTTGATAAGTCCCCCATAAGAAACACAACGTACAAAACTACATGCTCACCCATAATCCCCCCATCCGACCTGTGAGCACACTGAAGAAAAAAATTGCAGAAAAGTAACAAACACATGATCGTCATCAGAACCACACATCCCAAATTCAGAGTCACAATGAATCACAATTGGCACCTTGTGCCCCGCAATAGTGTTATCCTGCCGGCATCTAGTGCCTCATATCAGTGTTATCCCACCGGAACATAGTGCCTCATATCAATAATACCCCCTAGTTGTACTAGGCAAGTCAAGGCGTTCAACGCTGATGTATATGGCAGTATCACCTATGGTCATCAATAATCAATGGCATCATGTTTCCACAACCGCTAATACCTTGTGTGTCAAAAAGTTGTACTCACTGCCGTACAACAACGATCTCAAGTCCCAGCTCTGTACTCACTGCCGAACGGAATGGGTCTCAAGTCTCAGCATTTATCAGTAAATATATATATATATATATATATATATATATATTTCCCAATTTCAGGAGGTGAAGTCTGGAATAAAATAAGTAAAAATAGTCTTACCGGGTGCTTGATACAATATCGAGGCTAAAATCATAAAATACAAGTACTTATATTATTATAATTACAGTGTTCTCATTTATTTTTTATACCGCTATGCAACTTTATCATCAAATCATCCGCTAGCCATCGAGACTCATAAATCAAAAATGATACTACCTAGCCTCTTATCAGAGCCTTAGGTTCGGTCTCTCTATGCCATGAATGCACAACATATCAACAACATATATATATATATATATATCAACACATAATCATGAATTATCCACCGCCTATGTCTTGCACATGTATCTCAAATAAAATGCTAAGTCTCGGGCCCCATATCATTCGGGTGCCAAAATATCAATATCAACATAGAACAAACGAAAGAACGGTATAGGATTACTAAATGTCATGTATTTATCATAAATGACCATGAGGATCATTATATGGAGGTATGATACAGTACCCAAGAAAAATTCAGAAAATTTGTGCCACAAGTGTGGAGGAAAAGGACATTGGTCATGCACTTATCGTGTGTCGAAGCGTTTGGTCCAGCTATATCAAGCATCCTTGAAAAGGGAGAAAAATAAAGCAAAGATAAATTTAATCACCGAAGATAATATTGAACTCATGCAACTTGATGTAGCTGATTTCTTTTTCCCTCAAGGAAAAGTGGATCACCAAATAGGTGATGAGCCCCCGATAATATAACTAGTTTTAAGTTCTATCATTTTAATGACATGTATATTTGTATCTCTATAAGACTTGTAAATAAATAAAAGTTTATGTAAAGGCTTTGTTTAGTAGTAACCACGTAATATTTACTTTGTTTTATTCTTTCATTTTGAAGAAAATATGGATATACCTCAAGTTTTATTTGGATCAATACTCAATC
>JBDJHY010256823.1:0-10573 GCA_039654485.1 Withania somnifera
TTGATTTACCGAGGTTTGTTACATCATGCCTATCATTATGATATGGTGTTAAAAGAAAGGGTTTTAGGCTCTACGAGGTTAGATAGGGTTGTTGATGAGGGTGCGATCTTTATTTGGGTGGGGTGGTGGTTCCAAAGAAAGCGTAAACTCATCTTCCAAACCAAGTGTGGACTAGAATTTTGCCTCGACTCACAATTTGGGAAAGTTCTATCCTATATCAAAGAAAGTTAATCCACAAATATCTCACCTCAGAAAGCACTCCACCCTTTATTTTTCATCAGTCTCTTTGCTCAATCAATATCCTTGAATTCGATTAACATCTCCAATCTTTGAATTGTTTTTCGGAGTAGTTAAGCCAAGTCAAGAGATTAAAGTGTCGGGCATAAGAAGTTCCCTTACATTGAGTCTCATTCTCATATCCAGTTGCACACACGCAACTTACCAACTCTTTACTTTCAAGAATATATTTTCTTCCAAGTATTTTCCATTCGCACTACTTTACGCATAAAAATAAGATGTTCGCCCTTAAGTAGATCATCTATTCCCATCTATCATAGGGGGATCGGACTTGGTTCGACGCAAAAACAAAGAAAACAACAAAACTTGATCCTTGGGAAAGAACAATGGCATAAAGAAAACCCTTGGAGTTTATTTCTACCCTAAATGCATATGCGGTGACACAATAATAGAAAAACATGAGATGCACATGAACTGTAAATGCAATGAGCTCAATGGGGGGTACAGTCTCCCACATGAACCTTACACTTTAGCAATTGTTAAGGAAAGATAATATCTCAGTCAACACATGAGTGAGCTAATAAAACAAAAATATAAAATTAAGATATTTCTGCTAAGAAAACCCAATAAGAAGAACAAAATACAAAAGTCACCAATGCCCCACACTGGCAACAAAATAAAACTAAAATAAGTAATAAAAGAAAGCAGTCATCAATGCCCCCACACGAGCAACAAAATAAAACTAAAATAAGTAATAAACGAAACAATTCATTAATTGCCCTCACACGGGCTAACAAGCATCAGTTATCAAGAAAGCACTCACAAGGGCATATCACAATATCAGGAGAGACAGAGATCACAACAAGCTCCATGTTACACCTTAGCAGTTATTGCAAAGAGTTACTCCACCCCCTAATATATTGATAGCATTGTTCCCAATGCAATCAAAACAGCAAGAGTAGAGGTTAGAACTCCCTATAGCAATTATTGTTGTGGTGGATAGCTAGAAGGACCAAAAATGCTAGAAGCCAAATAAGTTCCAAAGTCCTGGGGTCCTTAGGGAGAGGTATAGAAGCTAGAGAAATCCTCCACTTGCCTGTTGCACTCATCTACCAGCGAGCGTTGTCGATCGATCTCAACCTGCTTCGCCTTAGTTAGTGCATCATTATCATCTATGAGGAGCTCCTCTATGCCCTCTTCAACATCCTTATTAGACAGAATTGTTGGAGTACCTTCAAGTGTTTTATCTATCAAGTTATCAAGGTCAAAATTAAAATTAAAATCCTGGTTCTTCTTGATTGTGGTCACTTCCGCCTTCAAACCCGACATCTCACTTTTCAGCACCTTCACTTTGGCACAAAACCTAGATACTTGATTTTTCAAAAGTCTAATTTCCATGTTTATGGCCCTCTAGATAATTTTAGGTAGTTTCTCTATCAATTGGGCCATTTGGAAATTTTTGGGCCCACTCATACCTATTCGTGGCTAAAAGGGCTGCGAGGTTGGCATAAAAGGTGGGGGTTGTGGTACAGTACCCGAGGGGGCTGGATAAGCTGCTGCGGTGGCTCGGTATTCTGGTAGTTGGTTGTCACTAGTATTTTCTTCATCAGGGCTTAGGGTCCAAGCAATTGAGACATTATCACTATTCTTACCAGGAATGGAAAGCTCCTCCTCACTTACATGGTGTTTCTTTGAAATCGGGTTTCTTCATCTCAGCTGGCTACTAGGACGATCCTAGAGTAGACAGTCCTTACCCGATCAAGCCCTCGTATGAGAGGTACCAAAGAGTTGTGACATATCATAGATATCAACACTGGAAAGGAGTATCACTGATCATTTTTCCACGTCTGGATGCTGATCTTTGTTACATAATCTTGCCTATATTAATTGGTACACCATTAATAATTAGGGTGATGAGGATACACTTATGAATAGAAAGCTTATTGTTATTGGTTGTTGGCCTCAAATGCGGGTAAATAAGGTTGATCTAATGTTTGGACTCAATTTTCAAGTCTATTCTGTAGAGTTCTCCCCTAGAAGTAACCTACAATGGTTTTCCCTTAGCGATGACACTTGCAACCCACGCATATTACGACCTAGAAGTGGCCATCTTATCTCGATAGGTAGTGTCCTTGGGTCCATCCCAGCCAAATGGGATCATGTTGATTGTTGTAGGAGAACAATCCACTTCAACCCCTCGAATTAGCACGCTCAACTAAGGGGACTTCTTGGGAGTCTTCTGTTTCATACACTGAGCCTTATAGGCAGCATAGAATTCTTGAACCAGTTTCATCATATACTTCGATTGTGAATATCTCTAATTTCTCTTCTTGAGTTGGTACTCAAGATCGAGGAAGAGTCCTTGCACCCGTACCAAATCAAAACATCTTTCCTCGTTGAATCCCAGTCGAGCCCAACATGGTATATCTTTTACATTATTTTGACTCCAAACCTGATCATGTATCCTTCGGCAGATGGTTCCTCAATTGCTTTCCCTTTTACTTTGTCACATTGAATAGTATAGGAGGGGTTTTTTCTAGGTGGTTCCATTCCTATAAGATCATGTTAACCGGATTGATACTAATATACAATATCTAGGATTGCAGTATATAGGAGTTGGGTACGTGGGGGAGTGTGTGCTTAAATGTGCTGATTGCATATCAATTTGTGTGGTCTCATAATTTAGTATACGAACTACATAACTGAGCCGTACAACACACTGCAATGATGTGTGTAGTGTATAATTGATTGAGTGAACCACAAATTGATTGAGCGGTCTCACAATTTAGTGTGTGAGTCACATATTAAAGCCGCATAACTCACTGCCACAATACATGAATTGCACAACTAATTGTGCAGCTGTACAACTAATTGTACGGCTGCACAATTTGTTGTGTGGGTCATTTAGTGAAGATTTAATGGCATTTCCCCTCTTAAAATTATTTTTACACATGAGAACAAAATGTCACTATCAGTTCAAGTTAAATTATTCAGGGTCATTCCCGTTGTTTTATTTTTCCCATATCATCAAGCTTTTTGGGTGGTTAAAGGTTCTCAAAATTCCCCCAAACTTATGAATTCACGAAGGGAAACCTAAACACCCTCTTATGATTTAAGTGTGGTGCAACAATGATACCATTTCTTGCATTTAGATATCTCCATTGAAATCACATGGGGTTACTTCAACCTTCACCCCTACAAAGATTAGATTAATAGCAACCTCCTCCATAGTGCAAAATTAAAAACAAAAGTTTCATCCCAACAACAAGTTCTTGGGATTCATTGGAACCATATGGGGTTACTCAGGCTTCATCGCCACAAAGATTATGAGCAAATCCCCTAAATGCAGAATTAAGAACAAGAGGTTCGTCCCAACAACAAGTTCTAACAAGTTCATTAAGCATAGGGGACAACGGGAAGGGGGGTTGCATGAGCCAAAGTAAGTTCATCAAACATAAATAAATACAATTTAAATTAGAAAAACTTACTTGTAAAAGTCTTATAAACTTAGGAAGTGTTTTGAGAATTTGAGAGTGTGAGGGAGGATGATGAAAGTGAAAAGAGTTAATGATGTCTTTTGGTGTGTTTCTGCAGAGATAAAAAGGGAATATTAAAAAAATGCCTTGGGAAGTTAATGTGAGAAGTTGAACAGATGGGTTATGGATATGGGTTGGGTTGCACCATTTTAATGAGGCAACATTTGCTACCTGGGCGCAGCCATTATGCAAACCGTACAAAGAGTTGTACAACCACACAATGACCACATGGAGCCACATAACCTTCTAGCGTAATGTGCATTTCACATATCCAATTGTTTATCCATATAATATGGGTATGGAATTGCATATTAAACTGCACAATTTAAACTTTAGGCATTGGTATGCAGTTCGCATTTCTTCTGGTTTGATATGCGGTTTGTATTTCTTCTGGTTTGGGCCTAACGAGTGCCTTCCATGCTTTTCTCCCCATTTTAGTTCTCCCGCTTCACCTGTAGTTCATCAATACACGAATGCAACAATAAAATAACATTAACATAAAAAAAATACTTGGGTTGCCTCCCATAAAGTTCCTTAGTTAACATCGAGGCATGACGTAGCTATGGATTGTTAAGATCCATCGAGGTAGATGACCTCAATCCTCTTTACTTTCCCTTCATATCCCAATTAGTTCTTCACACGTTTCCCATTCACCTTGAGCATCTCTCTATATTTTCCTGCCAATTCAACGGCACTATGTGCATACACTTGGTTACCTTGAAGGGACCCAACCATTTGGACTTTAGCTTCCCTGGGAATAAACTCAACCTTGAGTTGAACAAGAGTACCAAATCTCCCACTTTGAAATCCTTCCATAAGATTTTGACGTCATGCCACTTTTTAATATAGTCCTTGTAGAGATTTCACTCTCATAGACTCGCAATGGGAATTAATCGAGCTCATTAAGCTGATCCACCCTTGATCTATCCACCACTTCCCTATTGAGGTTCAATGTCTTTAATGCCCATAAGGTTTTTGTTCAAGTTCTACCGGTAAGTGACACACCTTCCTAAAAAAAAGTTAATAAGGCAACATGCCAATCGTAGATTTGAATGCCATCCTATACACCCATAGGGCATCATCAAGCTTCATCGCCCAATTAGTCTGGTTGGCGTTCACTGTCTTGGCTAAGATGCCCTTGATTTCATGATTTAAGATTTCAACCTGGTTGCTTGTTTAAGGATGATGCAGGATAGCTACCCAATGCTTGACTTCGCACTTAGCCAACTATGAATTAAAGAGGCAGTTGCAAAAATGAGACCCTCCATCACTAATAATCATTCGAGGGATCCTGAAGTGAGTAAAAATGCTTTTCTTGATGAACTGGGTCATAATTTTACTCTTACTATTGGGGAGAGAAATTGCTTCGATCCACTTTGGGACATAGTCTACCGCCACTAGAATTTTCTTTTGGCCATACAAACTTACAAATGGTCCCATGAAGTCAATGCTCCACAAATAAAATAGCTCTACCTCCAAGATTGGTGTCAAGGGAAACTCATGCTTCCTTGAGATGCCTCCTTGCTTTGGAATTGATAACACCGCTTCACAAATTCATAAGCATCTTGGTACAATGTTGGAGAATAGTAGCCACATTTGAGCACCTTGGAGGTGGTTCTCATATTTCCATGGTGCCCTCCTACCGGTGATGTGTAACAAGCTTCTAAAATGGAATTCATCTCCCCTTATGGAATACATCTTTAAATTATACCATCTGCACAATTCTTTAAAAAGTATGGGTCATCCCAAAAGTAGTGTCTCACATCATGAAGGAATTTCTTCCATTTGGTAGGGTGTCATAGGCAAGGTAGTTCGCCAAGTCAGCATACTATGGATTCACGACCTCCTTCAAGGCCATAATGTGTTAATAGGAAATGCTTCAACAATTAATGTACCTCCACTTTAGTCTCTCCTGCTTCAAGTCACGTCAAATGATCCGCTAATTGATTCTAACACCCTTTTTGATCTTTGACCATAAAGTCAAATTCTTGCAACAAGAGCACCCAACGGATCAATCAAGGCTTGGAATCCTTTTTATTCATGAGGTAACGAAGGGCAGCATTATCAGTGTGCACTATTACCCTGGTGCCTAGAATGTAGGCACAAAACTTCTCAAACGCATAATCTATGGCCAATAATTCTTGCTCGATGACTATGTAATTCTTTTGTGCAGTGTTCAAGGTTTTACTTGCGTAATATACCATGTGGAATATTTTGTTCCTTCTTTGACCTAAAATATCCCCAAGTGCCACCGTACTTGCATCATAGATCAACTCGAATGGTTGTGACCAATCAGGTGCAATAATAATGGGGGCGGTGGTTAACTTCTATTTTATGAACTAGAAAGCCTTCAAGAAATTTTCATTTAAGTTGAACCTTGCATATTTCTCAAATATCTTGAATAACGGATATGCATCTTTGAAAAATCATTTACAAATCTACAGTTAAAACCCCTATGCCCAAGAAAACTCCGTACCCCTTTTACAGATGTGCAAGGTTGTAGTTTTGCAATTACTTTAATTTTAGCTTTATCCACTTGGATCCCTTCCTCAGATATTTTATGCCCTAAATTGATACCTTCATTTACCATAAAATGGCATTTTTCCCACTTCAACACAAGGGTAGTATCTTTACATCATTTCAACACCTCTGCCAAACTTCAAGCATTAGTCAAATGAATTCCCGACCACAGAGAAGTCATCCATGAATATTTCAATAGATTCTTCCACCATATCTGAAAATATTTCCATCAAGCATCTTTGAAATGTAGCAGGGGCACTGCAAAGACCAAAGGGCATTCTTTTAAAGGAGAAAGTCTCATAAGGGCAAGTGAATGTTGTTTTTATTGATCTGCCAGAGCAATTGAGATTTGGTTGTGCCCTGAGTACCCATCAAAGAAGAAGAAGTACGCTCTTCCTTCCAAAAGATCAAGCATTTGATCCATGAAGGGAAGAGGGAAATAATCTTTTCTAGTGCATGCATTCAACTTTTGATAATCCATACACACCCACCACCCAATTACAGGTCTTGTTGTAATTAACTCTCCCTTGACCTTTTCCATCACCGCCATGCCTCCCTTCTTTGGAACACATTGCACCATACTAACCCATTTTCTAACCAAAATTTGATATACAACCCCTGCATCTAACCATTTAATGATTTCCTTCTTCACAACTCCTTGCATTGATGGGTTTAGTCACTGTTGGTGCTCAATGGAGGGTGAACATCCCTCTTCAAGTTGGATTTTGTGAGTGCATATTCCAGAGGGATACCAATTATGTCCTCTATAGACTATCCAATAGAACAAATATGCTTGTTCAAATTGAGAGTAGTGCTTCTACTATATGGTTTACCAATTAAGCGGATACTATCACCGTAAGAGACCCATGCTCACCTAGAAACTCATACCACAAATACATGGCAGCGATTTCATTTCCAATGTAGGTGGTATAAGGATGGACATCTTGGATGGTGGAGATTCTCTATTCTCCATGTCAAGGTCTAACTCTTTAGGATTTCTAGAGTATGACCCCTTGCTAATAAGGGCTGTAACTATTTCATCAAAATCTACGATGTCCATGCTTTCACAATTGCATAACACGAAAGCCAAACTCTCCCCATGACTTTCTACCTCAGTTGAGTGTGCTACTGCTTCATCAATACAATTGATCACTATGATGACGATCCAATCATTAGGTTGTTTCATTGACTCACGTACATCGAATGTTACCTCCTCATTATTTACTATAAACTTTAATTCTCCACACTCGATGTCCATCAATGCTCTTCTGGTGGCAAGAAAGGGTCGACCTAGAATAATTAGGACCTAAAAATCTACTTCATAATAAACAATGAAAAAATCTGCCGGAAAGATGAACTTGTCGAATTTCAAAACATGATAGTGGATCCAGTTGGTTTCATTATAAATCGATCAGCCATAAAAAATCTCATAGTAGTGGGTTTGGGATCCCTAATCCCAACTTCTTAAATATTTCTAGGGGCATCAAATTTATGTTTTCCCCCCAAATCACACAAGGCCTTGGTGAACGCATAGATTCCGATGGTGCATGGAATTGTGAATGCCCGCAGATCTTCCCTTTCTACCACCCAGCTGCTGGACATGATAGAACTACAACTATGTGCCACCTTGATTATTTCAAATTCCAAGGTTTTCTTTTTGGTAACCAAGTCCTCCATAAACTTGGGATATCCAGGCATTTGCGACAGAGAATCAATTAAGGGGATGTTAATTAACAAACCCTTGAACATGGCTAAGAATTTGTTGAATTGTGTATCCTCCTTCTTCTTTCTGAACCTTTATGGGAATAGAGGGGGCACTCTAGGTGCCACTATCGGATTTTATATTTGAGGTTCTGTTTTTTCTTTCCTCTCCCTAGACTTCTAAATCTTATTCGCTTTTTGTTCACTAGTAACATCACCAAAATCGTCCAGGACCTGCACCAATTCAACATTTGGGACAATAATGCTTCTTGATTTTTCACTTGTTTTATTTCTTTTTATGACGTCTTACACCAATTCTTTTTCTTCTTGCTTATATTTCTTACCTATATCTTTCTTTCTCTCAACAACTTTCCCTTTCCTAGTCTGGGTGTCCATACAATACATGTTATCATTTTTTAGGTTTGCCACTGTGTCACTAAGAAGAGTCCCTTTTTGCCCTTGGTTCAAGGATGTAGAAATGTGGTTCATTTGATTTTCAAGATACTTGAACGAAGTGGAATGGGAAGCTACCGTTTGAACTATGTATTTTGATGACCTAGTCCATGGCTTCAAAGTGGTTTAAAATCTTTGCTAGCATTCTTCAGCTTTGGAGCTGGCAGGGTCACTAACGGATGCATAGTAAAGTCCTTGGTCCCTATTTTTAGGGGGAATATATTTGTGGTTTCTTTGATCCCTCCATCCTTCATTTCGATCCTTCTATTGGTCTCTCTCACGATCTCTTCATTGATCTCCTCGGTCTCCTTCTCTCCAATTCCCTCTGTCACAGCCATTGTTCCAACCTTGATTCCCAATACCCTTACTTAAGTCGGTACCCCCCTGCTTGAGAGAATAAGAAATAAGCATCTTTCTCGCAACCCAATTCATTTTCCTCCTCATGGTATTGGCCGGATCCTTTGTGTGAAGCAACCGCTTTAACACTCTTTATTCTTAAACTAATCAAATGTTTAGTGAGTAGGTCTACTTGTGTGTCAACTTAGCCATGTTTTTTCCCTCTCTTCGTCTCACCATCTTTACTCACTAGAGATATCAGCGAAAGGAGCCCCCATAGCCACCTCTGCCTCTCTAGTATTCCAAGCTCGATTTGTCTTAGTCATCCTTTTGAGTAGACCTCTTGCAATGCCAAATAATTGATCCATGAATGACCTTTCTTCTATGTTATTGGAGATAGCTTTTTTTGTAGAATTTAGGGCTCAGTAGAAGGTTTGTAACAGTACTTCGTTGGATAACCCATGAGTATGGCATTGATTTAACAACTTCTTGTATCTCATCCACACCTCATGTAATTCCTCCCCTTGTTGTTGACGGAAGGTCAGTACCTCATCAGGAATTTATAAAATCATAGACGATGAGAAAAATCTCTCCATAAATGCCTCGTTCAGTTCATTCCATGAAGTAATTAATCCCTCGAGAAATTCCTCTAACCACATGGTGGCCTCTCCCATTAGTGAAAATGTAAGAGTCTAAGCCGGATGGACTCTTGTGAGATTTTGGCAATGGTGTAAGTTTTACAAACTTATACAACATTCTTGAGATAATAGTTTAGGTCCTCTTGAGGTCTCTCACCAAACGAGCCTTTCATTTATAGAAAATGTAGCATGGTGCTAGTGATTTGAAAAGCGGCATTGCCTTCCTGCGTGGGGAAGGAAGATGGCACTTACGGTGTGGCCAAGAATGACCCCATCAACATCAACATAGCCTTGATAAGAGGTTTCACTCCCTTGGTTTCCTTCATTCATCTCAAGCACTAAAATGGACAATATAAAAACAACATAAATTACAAAAAGTGTAAAAAACTGAATCCAAACACTAAAAATAGGAAATCAAAAAATTCTATTCCCCGGCAACGACGCCATTTTTGATAATGTCCAAATTCACTTCCCATTTTAGAAATGTCACGGTTGTTATACATAAAATTACCCAACTCGTAGTTGGGATTGAATCCACGGGAATAGAGAGATAGATTTAACCCACGAGTGTTAAGAGTCAATCTTGTTTTTCCATTTTATATTTATACAACATAAACTACAAAAATGGGGGAGGAGTTTGTTATCTTCAGTGTTTCAATTATACCAGTGTGTAAGCTATAAATCTAATTAAATGTTGATTTGATTTGTGAAATGTCTAATATAAGGAGTTCCTAGGGGTGTGCTAACATGGGTCATAAATGCATAATGGGTATCCTTCATTAGTTTCTTCTTCAACAAATATTATGGATAGAATATATTTACACTAGATTTGCAATCTCTTGATCTAAAAATCCATTGTACCTTGAGTTTTTTAAAACCTCAATGCATGTCTTTAGAAGATAAATCTCTAAACCACAAGTAGTTAACCTATTTCTAGCCTTAACCATTTTAAAGTCCTTGCTTCTATTATATTCCTCTAGTTTCCTTCATTCTTTCTCAAGCAATGGTAGAAACTAAGTATTGGGGTTCGCAACCCCCAAACTAGCAATTGAACATGAAGATTATACAAGATCCATATTCCAAAGTTGAGTTTAGAAGCTAAAAGTAAGCACACAAGCACATTTATGAATCCATTAATGCACACCCCTATGA
>JBDJHY010256832.1:0-10572 GCA_039654485.1 Withania somnifera
ACTAGTGAATTTGTAATTTTCCACATAACAACTCAATTCCAGCACGAACACCTTGAGAAGCATACCAAGGGTCAAACTAGCCTATATTCACCATTATGGATCTAATAAAAGTGTTAGAATTCCAATCAAACACTCTGAAGTCCAAAACACCACTCAAGCTCCGACTAAGGCCTTAAACTTAACTAGATCCACAAATTGACATAAATTGCAAATGAAAAATCTGAAACACAAACTTATGGTCAATCTTGGTTTCTTTAGTATTTCGAAGCTAACTGAATTGTCAAAATTTTATTTCAAGCTCATCTTGAAGAAAAGTTGATTTTGATCAACGAGTACTTAGTTTTAGGCTCTAAAACAAACAGTTTGAGACATTTCTAAACTGCGCTGCTAGGTAACCTAACTATTGGTTCCAGCAAGTCATAAATGACTTGGGGAAAACACTAACATACTCTAAAATGTAAAACATTATGTATTTATCATAAATTACGATGAGGGTCATTACAAAGTTGTAGAGACGATTCAAGGACTTTCATGTGGTTCTACCTATTTAATTTGAGGGCTTGAGTACAAGGTACGAGTTCTCTTTACTTTTATTACATCATATCATCCTATATACCTTGTTTGTTATTATTATTTGCTTTTTGAATCTCTAGTTGGATGGGGTACTAGAGAGTTTTCTTTCACCCTTGTGCGTTTATTTATTTACCTACTTATTTCATTGATATTTAATGCAGTTAGTTGATTGGATATTTCGAGATACACCTTATGTTCAGTGAGATCTAATAGGATCCCTCTCCTGGTTATTTTCTAGACCTTTCGGGATTGATATGATATCAGGTAGCACCAATCATGCTTGGTCTATACTTTGAGGTCTAGCTATGAGGATCCAACCGATGGATTCTATGCACACACCAAATGGAGCTTTAAAATACATAATCGAGGGCCAAAGAGGCAAATACATTCTTGGAGAATAACTTGGAATGCAATTGGAAGACATTGGAAGACCTTGGGGACCTAATGTGAAGGAACCTAAAGTTGGAGGACTTATTTGTCACATTAGGTCACTTTTGGGCCTAATTGTAATAATAGAAGAGTAGGGTATTATAAATATTTTCTCTTTCAATTCCCCTATTAATTTTTATTGATTTGAGAAATGTTACTCTTAGTGTGTAGCTTAGAGATAGTGGGTGGACTCATAAGCTTAAGTTAGATTGCAACTTGGTAGCTTTCTCGTAAATATTTTTAGGTGTATCCTTCGTTATTCAATTTCTTGTGTTTTGTCTCGTAGATCTCAAAATTGAGTTGATTTTAAATTTTTTCCATTGTTTAAGGTTGAATTCAAGGTGGATCTCACAAAATATGCTTAAAACTATTGAAATTGGAGTTACAAAGGTAAAAATCATTCAATCAAAATTACAAGGAGCTGAAATCTCAAATTTTGTTCAAATCAGAGTTGAATTGAATGAATTGTGAAATCGGGTAATTCATGGTTATCCTGGAGAGGTCTAAAAAGTAAGAGATCAATTGGGTCTTGATTTGCTAAATCTGATGTTTATAAGAGGTTTAGAAATCATTATCATAGTCTAAGGAACTTGGAAATCAATTTTGATAATGCTTGGTGGAGTTTTTATTAGAGTTCAAAAATTGGGTAATTCATCATCTTCATCTTCCTATTTTTAGATTTTTGAACTTCAGTTGTCCTTGATTTTGTTGAATTATAGGCTTCTTGATTGTGGGTAAGTTAATCTCTTAACTAAAGGAGTCTGGGGTTCAAATTTGAACGAATTTGGAGAAGATTTGAGTGAGGATCAAATTTGGGTGTTCGAGGTTTTTTCATCTTCATAATTTCCAAATTTGATCTTTACTTTTTATTTATTGTGTTGATTTCAAGACTCCTAATTTGTTGAAACTTTTTTCTCAAAGCTCACGGAATTTGGGAATAAATTTGGTAGATATTGATTGGGTTTGGATGGACCTTCAATTTTTTAGTTCCTCCATTAATGGTGGTCTTCAAAGGTTGTAGAAGAAGGTTAATTTTGGATCATAATTTGGTTAACTATTTGATTATTAAAAGCTTATATTGTGTTCTCCAAGTTATTAGGAGCCTATATATACAATTTCATTCAATTCTGAGTTGACTTGATTTAGTTTGGAAATTTGGTCTTCTCGGTAGAAATTCAAGGTTGTTATAGATGATCTTCAAATTTGGTGTTGTTTGATAAAAAATAGGTGTAAATTAAGTTTGAAATGGTGTTTGTGTCATGACCCAAAATTCAGGTCATGATGGCATCTACAACCCTCCTATAGACCATCCTAACCCTACAGCCTGGAGCTACGAACAATAGGCTCGAAACACTCGATCATCCAAAAAACTAGAAAAGCATAAGCACAAACATAAATGAACAAAAGTACAAGAAATACATACACAACCATAATACCAAAACCTGGTGTCAATAGTATAGGAGCTACTATACAAAGTATTCAAAATATAGAAATACAAAGCAACTCCGACAAAAGTAATACAACATAGGGCCTACTATAGATAGAATAAAACATGTCGAACTCAAGGAAACCACAATCGGCTCGGATAGGAAAGGTCACTGTAATCTCCACAATCAATTATATATACTCCGTATGATCATGGCGTCTCTAATCACCCCTGTCGGTATCTACACCATGAATGGTATAGAAGAGCAGCATGAGTACCAAACAAGGTACCTAGTAGTTACCATAGACCTACTCGGCTAGAATAAAATACAAGTAAAAAAGGTGAGGAAGTAAAAAAGGTCAACGATAATAGGAAAGCAGTAAAACTAATGGATATGCATAAAGATAAGATACCAAAAGTGTAAGTACATATCTATAGGAACTAAAATATGGTGAACACGATTAGGAGTGATCGGTACCCTGAACCCAAAATAAAGAAAGGAAACATACCTATGCTCCAGCTAAGCCAAGACCTCCATAACCAAAAGGATATATATATATATACATATATGCATTACGACTAAGGGATCGAACGGTGGAATACAAATAAATAAGGAACAGAAGGTAAACACACAAAACCTACCTAGGATCCCATACCACTGTGTAAGTACAAATAGCACAGCAACACCCACCGTGAGTTCCCCATTAATCCCGGTGAACAGAACTAATACAAAGGTAATACATGGGAGTGAAGGAAATTAAAATAGAGCAGTATCATGTATTTCCAATACCATCCTCTTAACAAGTGCCACTCTTGGGGCCTCTACAAAAATATTTCAAAACTTAGGGTCCGCACCCCGATGGACCGCGTCACTAATGAAATGTAGGGTTTATACCCCCATCAGTTCCAATATCAAGGTACACACCCCGAAGGAACACTCCACTAATAAAATATAGGATTTGTGCCCCATTAATGCCAAACTCAGGGTATAAAATACTATACAGATGCTTTATCACAACATAGCAACAACAATGCTAATAAAAAACAAAATGGAAACTAAATGGAGTCCAGGATCGACCAAAGGCCACCATCTAAGAGCTTATCTCACCATACTTGTCGCATGATAACTCAATAGTTCCCAAGGTATGTGGCCTCCATGCGGTGAACCCAGGACTGGATCATACAACCCTTAACCTTCTATGTCCTTCCACGGGCCCTCGAAAACAAATAAGGTAATCACAAGACAATAGCATATAATGCTAAACTTAAAGCCCAACCCACACTACTGGTCATTCGATAGCATAAAATAATAGCCCAGTCTACAATGCACATAAACACATTACACAAGGTTTAAAGTAAAGAAACTCAAACATTTTTCATAAGCTAAAAAAGGCAAAAAGAACGAGAAATACTTGGGAAAACTTGTTCCATGAACTCACACTACCTCACATGCAACTCCCCCACAACTCCCCTCAGCTCAAAACATTTAAAAATTAGCTCCTAAGCCCTAGTTATGGTGATATTTAAAGGAAACAAATGTTTGGAAAATGAAGGGGAAATCCCCTTTTATAGACTGATTTGGCCGCTGAGGTGCCTCTTTTTGTTGTTGGGGCAAACTCTCTAGGGAGAAGCCCTAGGTTTAGGGGCGGCCCAATGGTCGCTAAGGAAGTCTGCAACCTGTAGTAAAACTCAACAAAACATGAACTCTTTGGGGGGTCTAAAACGACCATTCTAGGTCCAATTCTAGTTAACCAAGAGTGTATTTTAGGTGGAAAACACACTACGAACACAAAAAAAATCGACGAAATGACATATCTAGGACGTTTATATGAAAAGGACCCCAAACTCAAAAAGATCTAAAATGAGCCAATTTTTGAACTTTTCACAAACCGACTCAAAATGAGCTTGGGCACCCTAGGAAGCAAACTAATGACTCAACTTCCCGAAAATCAACATTCCAGAGTTGATGGAATTGACAAAATTTCGATTCAATGTTCCGATCACCAGAAGACCACTCGAGCTCCAATATTATCTTTAGGTGGGCAGTATTTCCACAAAACTGACCAAACTCAAAATGAAAAGCTTGGGATACAAACTTAAAGTCCATTTAGACCAAAGTAGGAATCCATAGCTAAAAGAACTTTTGGAGTTTGATTCAGAAAACATTTACAATAGTTTCACTTTGAGTTCCACTATTTCAAAACTGAAATTTCAAAATAGAAAAACTGAGATAACCAGCAATGAGCTTCCATGGCAACAAGTTACTCGTCCCAACAAGCCATAAATGTCTTAGGGCAACTACTAGATAACTCTAAGCATAAAAAAACTGGAAACCAAGGAAATGATCGAGTGAGTTCTTACAACATCCACCACTAAAATGACTTTCGTCCTTGAAAGATAAGGAAGGAGTAGTACCTGAAGGCTCGAAAATATGTAGATACTGGGCCCGAATATCATGCTCTATCTCTCGAGTAGCCTCCTTGACTTGTCAATGTGCCCAACCATCCTTCACTACCGGAATCTAACTAGACCTGAGCTGCCTCACTTTCTTATTTATAATAGCCTCATGCTCTTCAATATAAGTCAAGGTGTCATCAATCTAAACGAACTCTTGATGAAAGACACGGGATGGGTCTGGTATGTAATGGTAAAGCATTAATACATGGAAAACTGGATAAACTATTGCTAACTCAGGAGGCAAGGCAAGTGTATAGGCAACCTCTCCAAGTATTTATAAGATCTTATAAGGCTCAATGAACCGGGGGCTAAGCTTCTCCCTCCTGCCAAACTTCATAACACCCTTTATGGGTGAAACTTGAAGGAAGACCAAGTCGCCAACTAAACTCAAGGGGCCAGAGCCTATGATCCGCATAGGATTTTTGCCTACTCTAAGCAGCCCATTGCCTATCCTGAATAAGTCTAATCCTACCTATAGTATCATAGAGCCAATCGAAACTCTAGAGTTAATCCTTGCCATCAATAAACCAACCAATATGTGATCTACAATGTCTATCATACAAAGCCTAAAATGGCTCTATTTGAATACTGGAGTGGTATTTGTTAATATACGAAAACACTTCTAAGGACAAATAATTGTCCCAACTACCTCCAATTTCAAAAACAAAGGCACACAACATATCATGAAGCACCTTAATGGTCCTCTTAGACTGCCCATCCGTCTGCAAGTGGAACGTTGTACTTAAATCAACTTTTGTACCCATATCTCTCTAAATCGAACTCCAAAACTGCGAGGTGAACTTTGTACCCTGATCGGATATGATATATACTGGTACACCATGAAGCCTAACTATCTCATAGAAATATGACTTGGCTAATCTCTATGCACCCTTGGTCGAACAAGTCGATAAGAAGTGAGTTGAGTTGGTCAAGAGATCCATGTTGACCAAAGTGCAATAAAACCCTCTGGAAGATCTAAGGAATCCTGTGATGAAATCCATAGTAATCCACTCCTCTTTCTACTCAAGGATAGGGAGCCTCTACCTATCATCGCCCAGTTCAAGTGCTTGAACTTCACCTACTAAAAATTCAGACATCGAGACACGAAGGATGTTATAGACCTCCTCATACCTCTCCACTAGTAATGCTACCTAAGATCACAGTAAAGAGAGTATCTGGAACAGGGGGCCTCACGCAACAAGCTCTAAGATCACCAACCCTCAAAACAACAAGGCGGTGATGATCCCATAATAAACCATCAGATTCTACCCTAGACAAATCAAAATCACATAATAATACCCTCTCTTAGTACTGAACTAGGCGTGGGTCCTCGTATTGGCACTGGGGAATCTGATCAAATTGGGACAATCTAGACTAATTATGGGCAATAATCCACTTTGATGCTGAAAGATCAAACCTAACCATCATGCTGGCTAAGAATTGAAAATCCTGAGCTAGAGGCCTCTTAGAAATAAGAACTATAGCTAGGCTACCCAAACTCGCCAGATTTCGGCTCAAGGCATCAGCAACCACGTTAGCCTTTCTCGGATGGTAAAGAGTATTCAAATTATAGTCCTTTAGGAGCTCAACCCATCTATGTTGCCTCAAGTTAAGCTCCTTATGATTTATAATATACTGAAAGCTCCGTTGATTATTGAATACCTCGCAGTGGAATCTATATAAGTGATGCCTCCAAATCTTAAGCATGAAAACCACCACTGCCAACTCCTAATAAGGGTAGGATAGTTACGCTCGTGATCCTTTAGATACCTCGATTTATATGTTATAACATGGCCTTGCTGCATCAGAACACAACCTAGACCTACACTCGAAGCATCACAATACACTGTAAAAGGCTATCCTTCAACAAGTAGAACAAGAACTGGAGTTGTAGTCAGCAACTCCTTCAGCCTCAGAAAGATGGCCTCATACTCAGTTGACTACTGGAAGGGCACATCCATCCGTGTCAGTCTAGTCAAAGGGGACTCAATGGAGAAGAAACCCTGAACAAAATGATGATAATACCCTACCAACCCAAGGAAGCTACGTACCTCAGTGATGGAAGTGGGTCAAGGCCAACTACAAGCTTCTTCAACCTTAGCCGAATTAACACTCACATCGATACCTGATACCTCATGGCCCAGAAAGGAGATGGAATCTAGCCAAAAGTCACACTTTTAGAACTTAGCATAAAATCTATTAGTTCTCAAAGTCTGCAACACAACTGTTAGGTTCCCCTCATGCTCAGCTCGACTCTACGAGTAAATATGTATGTCATTGATAAAAACAACCACGAATGAGTACAAATTAGGAACACCTGAGTCATCAAATCCATGAAGGATTCAGGGGAATTAGTTAGCCCAAATTACATCACAAGAAACTCATAGTGTCCATTCCTAATTCAAAAAGTTGTCTTCGATATATCCTCAGCCCAAACCCTCTATTGGTGGTAGTCAGACCTCAGATTAATCTTATAGAACATCGTGGCTCCCAGAAGTTGATCAAATGAATCATTGATATGGATACTTAATCTTAAAAACTACCTTGTTCAGCTGCCTATAATCAGTACATATCCACAGGGACCCATCCTTATTCACAAATAACACCGAGGCACCCCACGGTGATACGCTAGGACGGATGAAGGCCCAGTTAAGCAAATACTAAAGTTGAACACTCAATTCATGAATCTCAACTGGTTCATAGGATATGGAGGAACAGAAATGGGTCTAGTGCCCAGTTCAACCTCGATAGCAAAGTCTATATCTCACACTAGTTGAAGGTCAGGAAAATAAGTAGGGAAAACATCGAAAAACTCACTAACAATCGGCACAGTCTTAAAGGAAATGATCTCAACAATGACATCTCTAATGTGGGTCAAATAAGCATAGCAACCAACAATAAGAAATGACTCGATTCGACAAATGAGTAGTGGGACTATACCACACTATAGAGGGCACACCAAGCACATATTAGGTCACAGTCTTGGCATAACAATACAGGACAGCACAATTGGAGAATTACCAGTCCATGCCCAGAATCACATTAAAATATAGCATAAGCCAACTCAATCAAGTCATCCCATATGTCGTGACCCTGTACAGTCACCAGACATGACCTATATACTCGATCCACGTTGATACACTCAAGGATACAGACATCTGCTTACTAACGACCCCCAAACATAAAGCAAAATACACAGATATGTACGATAGTATGGAACCCAAATAAAATAATGTCAATAAAAAACCCAAAACACAGTTAATGCACTGGTGACGACTGTCAGGAATGGCGTAAAACTGGTGATGTCCCCCATCCCATTGTGTACCAAATCCCTACCTCTGCCACTGGCCATCCGACCTCCTCTTCTAGCTACTTGAATAATTTTTGGCCTACCTCTGACCAGTGGTGCTATCTACAATGGATTAACAGGTAATGATGTGGCTTATAAGGCATAGTGGCCCTGACCTCAGTACTTAGAAAACCCATTTGATGAACGATCTTTGGGGATCCTGGGACAACATGGGGCATAATGGCCCCGCAAACCTAGGCCCCTAATGAGCTAGCTACCTGCCTTGCTATTGGAGGCCTGGTAATATTAGCTAGGCTGGGACCTCTACTTAAAATCACAACCCTATGATCTGGATCCTTAAACACACCCTAGTGGCACTGCCTCTTCTCGCTGCCCCCTTGGGCCTGGCAAGTCAAAATCTCCAAAAGGCGAGCATGGTTAGAAATATCTAGGAATGACTTTTGTAGCAACAGAAGTAACTCAACATGTCCCTTCAGGTCAAGCCACATCCATGATCAAAGCGATGAATCTGCTCCTCCTCAATAGATATCAAGTCCACGGCATACCTAACCAAATTATTGAATCATACATCGTGCTTTTTCACCATCATAGAACCCTGCCTCAACCCTTCAAAATGCACTCTCGATGCCTCACAGACTCTTTTGGGCACATACTGAGCTAGAAATTCCTCTCTCAACTGTCCCTAGGTGGGTAAAACTGACACTGACGGTCTACATTCTTAAAACACTCACCATTATTGAATGGAGGCACCCTCAAGAAGGTAGGAAGTGAAGTCTACCTCGTGCAGATACAGAAACTCTAAAGTCCGTAGGTACTTCTTACAAACAGTAAGAAACTCGTGAGGATACTTCCCTGTGCTCCCAAAAACCATGTAGGGGTAATATGTAGAAAGTGGTCAAACATATTTCCTACCTCAAATGAAAGTAAAGCAGGAGCAAGTGCTGGTGCAGAAGTAGTGGAAGCTTTCTGACATGACACAACCAGTGGGGCTGGTGGTGGTTGTGCTGCGGCTACAAACACTAGGGGAAATGGTACACCCTGCGCCGCTCCCTTAGCAGATTACTGCGTCATGTCTATTACTTTATTATCTAACATATGGAGCATCTACCATAATAGGTCTTTGAACGCAGCAGGTGGTGGCTGAATAGGATGTGGCAGTCAAAAAGGGGGTGCCTACGGCTGTGAAATAGCTGGGTTAATAGGAACCGATGGATCATCCTCCCCTACCCCCCTCCTGACTGACTAGGGAAGGGTCTCGATCTACTAAAGATCCTCTGGTACAGACTATTTGTGAAGGAATGGAGCCAAGGTAAGTTCCATAATAAGTATGGATAACAATACACGTTAGGATTTGACTAAGGGCAGTAGTTCCTAAGGAACTCGTAGCCTCTCAAAGATTGGATGCAGATGTCTACACACCGATCCGTAGGACACTATTAGGTAGTTGCTCCAATATCAGAGATATTGGTGAACCTAGGTTCTCATACCACTCTATCACGACCAGAAATTTAGGTCAGAATAGAATCTACAACCCTCCTATAGACTAGCCTAATCCTACATCCTGTAGCTATGCACAATGGGCTATAAACACTCGAGTTATCCAGCAAAGCAAAAAAGAATAACCAAACACATAAAAGAACAGAAGCGTAAGAAATACATACACAACCCAAGTCCTGAAACTTGGTGTCAATGGAATAAGGAGCTACTATATAGAGTATCCAAATGATAAAAATACAAAGAAAATCTAAAAAAAGTAATACAACACAGGTCCTGCTATAGACGAAATAAAGCAAGATGAACTCAAGGAAACCATGGTCACTCAGACGGCAAAGCTCGTTGTAATATTCATAATATTTGTAATCCGCATCTTCGATAACCACTACCGGTATTTGCACCATTAAAATAGTATAGAAGTGCAGCATGAGTACCAAACAAGGTACCTAGTAGTCATCATAAGCTGACTGGGATAAAATAAAATGCAAGTAATAAAGGCGAGGAAGTAAAATAGGTCAACGATAGTTGGAAAATGGTAAAACTAATAGATATGCAGAAAGACAAGATACCAAAAGTATAAGAACAGATATACAAGAACTAAAACTTGGTGAACACAATCCAGAATGACCAGTACCTGAAATCCCAAAATCAAAGTCAGAAAACGTACCTGTGCTCTAGCTAAGACAAGATGTCACTCACAATAAGGATATATATATATATATATATATATATATATACACTATGACTAAGGGATTGAACGGTGGAATACAACTAAGTAAGGAATAGAAAGTAAACAAACAAAACCTACTTGGTCTCCTATACCACCGGTAAGTACTAACAGTATAACAAAACCCACCATGACTTCCCCCATAAGTCTGGTGAG
>JBDJHY010256850.1:0-10571 GCA_039654485.1 Withania somnifera
AAGGGTTTCTAGAGTTTTTGGTGAAAAGACTCAATTTCCCTTAATAAGCCCAATTAAAAATGGGTCCAGCCGTTGTACACCAAATCGGGTTACGATAGTGATCACGACGTGATCACTATCGTGATCAGTGCATTTTTCTTGAAATTTCTTCTTCACTTCTTGACTTGCTTTTTCTTTACTGGTTTTCTTCCATATTTTCATAATATCCTAAAAAAGCTTCTAATCACATCGGTTAGAGGTATTTCCACATATTCACTACAAAACTATCATATACTATACAATTATCCTCAAAACAAAGTTAATTAATACAAGTTAAGTGGTGATCTGGTAGGTAAAACTGCCTACAATAATTTCCTTCTAAGGTTTGTGCCCAAATCTAATTTTTAATTCATGGTCATGACATAGAGATATTAGGGTGAACCCCATAAATTGTGTTCATGTAATTAATTCATGTATTTTGTACACTCTTGTTCATGATCATAATTATATGTGTATGTTAATGTTAGAATTGCATAGATTATCATAATTGTGAAGCTGGACTAATTTATGAGTTTACGTCCCTTATGTGGAGTCTATATGCTGGTTTAGTCATGTCTTGGGGAAGTCCACATTATTTGAGTTCATGGTTCATGGTAAAGCTAATTGCAAAGTGAAGATCTTGGACGTGGTAAGTTTATTAATTTTAACCTAAGGGTTTGGTCATAAGAGTCTAATTACAGATCACAATTCAATTAACCAAAAGAAGTTTAAGACATGATAATGTGACAATCGGAAAGACAGAGTAAGTTTATGTTTAGTTCATCATTAGTATTATGAGTAGTATTACACTAAGAGACTTTGGACGACTTGGTCCTTATCCCATACCTTGTACAAATATTGGTAAGGTCATGGCACATGGTAGTGTTTATAGTTCAGGATTAGTAGATCCACTAGGAGTTATACATGGATTTTACTTTTGCCTATTTGGGACCTCAAATAACATAGGGGTATATGTTGGACCTTGTAGCCTTATGCATAAGGAATGTCGATTATAGAACTTCGTAGGCCAGTTATTTTTTTAGGCAGCTAGTTCTATCAATTTCTTATCGGTCAGGTCAGTAGAGTCAGAAAGATAGAGTTAAGGTTAAAATAACTAAAAGAAAACTTTTACTTTAAAAATTTTCCTATTGACTATTTCTTTTTTATTTGATTTAGAAGGTGGTAGTTGAGGTGTGTTATGTGTTCATACATTGGATAGCCCGATTCTTATTTATTGATATAGCCTATTACACTAACCCTCTCACATGCTCAAGATTTTCAAATGTATTGATCACATACGTTCTTGTGTTGCATGGCTTTTATTCATGTAGGTTTGAGCAACATTCCAAACTTTCGTAGTTGACTTAGACCCTTATTCTTAAAAGAGTTGAATAGATAGGTGAGTTCCCATTCATTCCAGGTCCTTTGATTTATAACTTATACTTTGAGATATTATTATAGTCTAATTTTTTGCCATCTAGGGTCATTGTCCTAGCTTTTTTTTAGTATTCAGCTTGCTAGTGTCTTCAGACATGATGGTGTCATACTTAGACATCGAGTTTTCAAATTTATTTAGCTTAATTATTGATCGATATAAGGTTCACAATTTTCTTTATGCCTATTGTGTAATATTTCTTCTGCCAAGATAGAGCAATAGAACCATACATAAGCAAAGTGGTTCATCTAAGGTTACTGAGGTGACTTAGTAAATAAGGATGTTGATCCTACCTAAGGGGTGACTCTGGGTCTTACAAACACCCATAATGAGGCCCAAATTTTAGATTAGGGAGCGACTAGGGTGCCCTAGCTCCTCCTATCATGCTATAAAAGTGGAAGGGACAGTTACTTATCCACAACCTATCTCAGAGGTGCCACTAGTTTAGGTTTAGGCTATGGTTCCTGTTATGACTTCTGAGGATGGAAAAATGCATAATAACTTTATCTGCATGGCACTTCAAATAATTTTTGGTGACTCCAGGAAAGATCCCTATGAGTTTATAGTGGAGTGTGAGGAGAGGATGTATACTTTAGGCATGAGAGAGTCAAATAAAGTGGATTTTATTAGATATTAGCTACAGGGGCCCTATAAGTCTTGGTGTTGAGTAGACCAGTAGGGTCACCGCCTATAAAAAGGAGCCATTTTGGGGATGTATTTATGGCCAAGTATGTTCCCAGGAGTGTTTTCGAGGGACTCAAGACTTAATTTATTGACTTCCATAAGGGGTCGATGTTAGTTACCGTGTACAAAAACCGTTTCACTCATTTCTAGATACGAGGCTACAGTTTTGTCGACATAGTATGACAAGGTTATTTGCTTCATATATAGGTAGAGATTAGATTTATAGATAGAGATTGAGTTTTTTCTTTCTCAGGGTAGTCCATTGTTTGAAGTATTTGATCACGCCCATACTATAGAGAGACTCTATTTCTTGACCAAAGTGGACAACAATAAGATACAGCATCACCAGGGTAAATTTAGTGGTCCTCAGCCTTTTGGGAGATTGTATGGTAGGCGTAGGACTTAGCAGAAGAAGAACCATGGGAATGACTAGTAGAGAAGTTCAGGCCTCTTGCTATCAGCTGATAGCAGTCAGAGTAGCCAACACTCCAGGAACACATTTATAGGTTTTTTGGGATATGGTGAATAGAGTAGTTCAGCGTGTGGTTCCAGTTGAGGTAGAGCCCAGGATTTCTATGAGTGTGGTGATCTAGGTCATTACACTAGATATTATTCATAGCATCAGGCCATTCATCCTATAAAATAGGTTGTAAAGACTCTTCAAGTAGTACTGTCACCAGCTAGAGATGGCTAGAAAGAGGCTCGAGGTGATTGAGGTAGGGGCCAAATGAAAAGAGGAGGGAACCGAGAGGGAGGACAGCAGAGCGTTGGGCATCTTCCATTTAATGTTTTACCTAATAGAACCTAGGTAGAGACTTCTGATGCAATGGTCATTGGTATGTTATTTGTTTGTCATCAGCCAGCCTTGGCATTATTTGATCCTAACATATTTTTATGTTCATGTACTTTGTGCCCCATTTGGGTGTTGTATGAGAGCCTTTACCTATGCTTATAAGTGTGACTACTCCTATAGGAGAGCATTTAATAGTGGACCAGATTCAACGAGCTTGTGTTGTGACTTTATGGAAGTTTTACACTTGGGATGATCTTATGGCTCCTAGTATGATTTATTTTGATGTGATTCTGGGCATGGATTTGTTATCCCCTTATCATATCATTTTGAATTATTTATGTAAGATCGTTACCTTATCTGTTCCTTGTGTACCCTTGGTGGTATGGAAGGGTCCTATTATCCACTCTTAGTTACCAGTTATTTTTAGTATACATACAGGTATATTTTTAGCAACAGGATGTGTAGCTTTCTTATCTTATGTTCATCATGTGAGTGTTGATCCTATTTCCCCTATGTTTGTGCCTATTATTATAGAATTCCTTGATGTTTTTCCTGATGAGATGCCTAGCCTCCCACCCGAGCATGTTGTTAATTTTTCTATAGAGGTTAAGCCATAAAATAGGCCTATTTCAATTGTACCTTATCGTATGGCTCTAGTTGAGCTCTAAGATCTTAAAATACAGCTTCAAGATTTGATTGACAGAGGCTTTTTCCATACTAGTGTTTCCCTTTTGGATGCTCCGGTGTTATTTGTGAATAAGAAGGATGAGATTATGCACATGTACATTGATTCTTTGAAGTTTGATAAGGTTACCAATAAGAATGCATTAATTATAAGCAGTTGACTAAGGTTACCATTAAGAATAGGTATCCTTTGCCGCAAATTGAAAATCTCTTTGACCAGCTCTAGGGTGCAAGAGTGTTTTGGAAGATTGACTAGTTATCACCAATTAAGGATTTGGGTTGAGGATATTTTAAAGAATACTTTTTGGACCTTATATGGTCACTATGAGTTTCTGGTTATGTTATTTGTGCTAACTAGTGCCCTAGTCACATTTATGGATCTCATGACTAGAGTTTCAAGATTATATCTAGATTTCTTATAATTGTGTTCCTCGATGATATTCTATTTTTTTCCCAGATTTGGGAACAACATCAGGAGAACTTGAGGGTAATACTCCAGACTTTGAGGATTGAGCAGTTGTATGCGATGTTCTCTAAGTGTGAGTTTTGGTTAGATTCTATATCTTTTTTAGGAATTTTGTGTCTTTTGTGGGTATTTGTATGGAACAAAAAAATATTTCAACAGTTTGAGATTGGCCTCATCCTGCTACACCGTTAGAGTTTCGCAGTTTTGCTGGGTTAGATGGATATTATACACGATTTGTACATGACTTCTTACCATAGAGGATCCTATGACTAGATTAACCCGAAAGGATATTCCTTTCTGGTGGTTTGAGAAGTGTGAGTCCAATTTTCAGGCGCTCAAAGAGTTGCACACTTTAGCGTATTGTTGTCACTTCCAATTGAGAGCCATCCGTATATAGTTTAGTGTGATGCCTCAAGTATTGGTTTGGGTTGTGTTTTGATGTAGCAAGGTAGGTTATCTCATATATTTTATGCCAACTGAAGGTTCATGAGCATAACTACCCCACCCATGATTTGGAGTTGGCGGCGACTATTTTGTGCTTAAGATCTAGAGGCATAACCTCTATGGAGTTCAATGTGAGATTTTCACCGACCACTGCATATTACAGTATATATTGATATAGAAGGAGATAAATATAAGATAGAGGATATGGGTTAAGCTTCTGAAGGACTACAATATTAGTATGTTTTACCATCCAGGAAGGGCAAGTATCATTGAAGATGCCTTCTGCTAAAAGGCGATTAGTATGGGTAGATTGGATTCCATATTAGTTTTAGAGAGGTCATTAGCCTTGGACATCTATTCTCTAGCTAACAGTTTAATTATATTAGACATCTCAGATCCTGGTAGAGTTATTATATATGTTAAGGCTAGACTTACTATTTGATTAGATATGGTCACGTTAGTATGAGAATAGGTCCTTGGTTTGTATTTGAGAGTTGGTTCTGAAGGGTGACTACCATGGTGCTTCATTGGATTCTGATTGTGTGCTGTGGATCATAGTGGTATTTGTGTTCCTCAGGTTAGTGACTTGATTCAGACTATTCTTCATGAGCCCTACTGTACAGATATTCCATACATTTGGGCACATAAAAGATGTGCAGATATTGGGTACAATAGTATTGGTGGAGATTCTTGAGGTCTGATGTTATGAGGTTTTTTTTTTTTCAAGCCTGAACTGTCAAAAAGTTAAGTTTGAGCACAGTAGACTAGGTGTTCTGATGCAGCGATTCCCTATCCCTTAGTGGAAGTGGGAGAGGATTACTATGGACTTCGTTTTTGGACTCCCTGTACTTCTAGGGGTCATTATTATATTTGGGTCATCGTGGATCAATTGACCGAGTCTTACCACTTTCTGCCAACTTCATCATTTTAGGGTGCAGAGAGTCTTGTTGTTTTATATGTTTGAGAGGTTCTTCGCTTACATGGGTTCTAGCTTCTATCATTTAAGACATATGTACCTAGTTTATTCTCATTTCTAGAGGACTGTACAACAAAAAATTCATACAAAGGTAGCTTTGAGTACAGTTTTTCATCTTTAGGTGCTACAGATCACTGATTGGTTGGAACAGTAGTGTTGAGATTTGTTCTCAGACTTCGAATTTGATTCGGGATGCTATAGAAAGAGTTAGAGTTACCAAGGATATATTGCGAACAATATAAATTTTGCAGATTAGCTATGCAAATCATAGGCTTTGGCCTCTTGAGTTTAGTGTTGAAGATATGGTACTTTTATAGGTTTCGTCAGGCTTCATGATGTTTGGTCGGAGGGGCAAGCTTAGCCGCAGGTTTATTGGGCCACATGAGATTACTGTGCGAGTTGACACTATTTTTTTAAAATTGGACCTTCTTTCAAATCTAGCAGATGGTCATCCATTTTCCACGTCTCATGCTTCGTCGCTATGTGTCAGGCCCCTCTCATGTACTTCATCATGAGTCAGTTATGCTGGATAAACTGATTGGCTGATGTAGAGTATCCTGAGACCATTATTGATAGATATGTTAGATGGCTTAGGTCCAAAGACATCTTGTTGTCAAATTTTGTTAGGAACGTCACCTGATTGAGGAGGCTACCTAGGATATGGATCAAGATATGCGATCCCATTACCCTTATCTATTTGAGCCTTTAGGTACTCCCTTCTTCTTAAGTTTCGCGGACTAAAGTTTCTTTAGTGGTGGATTTTGTAATGACCTTTCGGGTCATTTTTTTGTTTCTATGATTTTCTTTGTGTTTAGAGTGTTCTGGTAGCTTCCCCAGGTCATTTATGATGATGGGATTGATAGTTTGGTTCCCTGACAGTTAGATTGCTCGTTATCTTAGTATTCCTATTTTAGAGTTCTAACTTTAAAATAGTGGAACTTGAGAGTGATTTCCTATCAAATGTGATCTGATGTAAATTCTGAAAGTTTCAGTAGCTCCCTAGCATGAACTTTAGTGTAGAGGGACTCTCGGTTAGAATTTTGGGTTTTTCATTCGCAGTGTTATACCGTTTTGGTTAAATCATTTTAATTTTTAAATAATAATTGCATCTTTGTTTTAACAAAAAAAATATATATTTCTAGTGTCTTCCTAAAATATTATCATAGGTTATGAAATAATTTATTGAGTAATATAAGTTTCTTATTTATTTATATTACAAAAAGTGATGAAGCTGTTAATATTCTTATCGGAGATAGAGGGTCGATTTGGGTTGAAAATTATTTCAGTAGGCAGGTTTTATTCCAATTAATTTTTCGGAAATTAAGATATATTTAACAAGTTGTAGTTAGTTTATAATGAGCCTAATCAATAACCTAGTAATTATGTAAAGAGATGTATTATTAATCAAAGGAAATCACCACTTATTTGTAGTTAGTATAATTTTCTATACTAGACATAACTTCAGATAGTTCATAATTTGCCATGAACACCAGGAAACATTTTGTGTGTCAACTTTGTTTAAGCAAGGCATTGTTTCCTCTTTGAATTTAATTATTTTGGTTCTTTTTTTTTAATAATTATTTGTATAAGCAGCATGAATGTAGCAGAGTCTTTTATTCTTTGTTGTCCGAGTAAATTTCGTATTTTCTAGCATAATTTAATATATGAAAAGTTTTGCACTTTTAACTTGCGGGCTAATATCTCTCTTATATCTTATCGGATTAAGCCAAAATTTGAAGTACGCATTCCTTGAAATAAACTCTAAGTATTGGCATTTTTATTTTTATTTTTCGGGGTGCATCGAGGTAAGTTTGCATTAATATATGAAAAGTTTTTCATTTTTAACTTACAGGCTAATATCTCTCTTATATCTTATCAGATTAAGACCAAATTTGAAACAAACTTTTGTTGAAATGAAATCTATGCGTCAATATTTTTATTTTTATTTTTTTGGTTGCGGTAGCCACAAATCCATTTTTAGCATGAAATTTAATCCGAGCTTTTATATAGAAATATGTATCTTGTTTTACTTGTCTTGATGCATGCATTATTGTTTTCCTAATTTCGTGCAACTTCAGTCTTATTAGGATTCCCATTTAGTGCACTTGTTGAATCTTGATTGGTATCCAGGTAAGCTATGACTTACTCTTTTTAGACTGGTATTTAGTGAGACATATGTTTGTTAAATTTACATCTCAGGGATAGGTTACTTTATGGAGCCCAACTATTGTTTTTACTTTAGACTATAGCCTATTTCACTGGCCTTTCTCTTATTATATACCCCTGGGGCTACGTGACACCTTGCATGTGTTTTTATGTTGTATCTGAAATGTATTTTGGATTAGGAGGGGATTAAACTAGTGATAATAGCTTGGTAGCTATTCCCCATAATTTATCTAGTGGATTTAGAGCCTATCTAGACTTCTTATTTATCTTGTGCCACGAGCATGCATTGGTATGTTAAAAAGGTAACTTGGTTTTTGTCAGAATAATAATTAGAAAGTCGTTTCCTATACATTATATTTAACATTTTCATGACTGTGATCATGAGCAGTATGAAGCTATTTTCTCACACTATTTAATCTTATTTTCTCACTACTACTGTGTTTTATCATATGCCTATACTGTGAAAGTTTGATTTACTGTGACTTTAGATTTGCCTACATAGTTGGACTTGAGTTTTCTACTGAGGTATGGTATATGGGTTGTGCCTGGGTATTGGCATTTATGCCCCTATGACTATGCCCTATTGGCTTTTTATGAGGATTTTACATGTGTGATCGAATCCCTTCACGGGCCCTATTGGCCTAGCTCGCTATGACTTGGTCATGTTGCACAGCCTAGGGAGGGTTATAGAAAGGGGGTAGTAATATACTAAGATGTCTCCCGTGGGTTCTTCCTTCTGGGGAATCAACCCTTAAGGTTGCATGCAGGCACTTTTTTACATTTCTCAGCACCCTTTTGCACTGCATTCTTCATGTTTGTTTGTACTCTTCGATTTTACGGGGGGAGTCTCATTGGGTTACTTATATGCTAGTATGTTTTTCTTTCTAACTAGTCTTTGATTGCTACTTTCTTGAGGTTATTGGTTACTTTCTGTGCCATACTTTCTATAAGATTATTTTATTACTTGTCCTGCGCTTCTATGAGTTTTTATTGTGGTGGTTATGTTGGATCTCCAGGTACGTGTCGCGTTGTTCATTATTTACCTGTGACTTAGATTCACTAGTGTGCTATTACTTATTTTCTCTTTATAGCACTGTACCTTACTTATGCTTTCTTTTGCTTAGTCGGCCTATGATGCCTACTGGGTACTTGTTTTTTTTTGGTACTCACGCTACACTTTTGCATCATCTTGTGATGCATATCCTAGTACAAGTCAGTAGGACATACGTGATTGTGCTAGGTACTTTGGAGCTATTTCATAGATACGGTAAGCAGTTGGCATTCTTGCTGATCAGTTCTCCTTATGGCACAGAGTTGCCCTAATTTTTGTTCAAGATGAATATTTTGTAGTTTTGCCCCTTGCGGGTTCTATTTTGTATTATTCTGTATATAGATGCTCTACGACAACTATACTAGGTTCTAGGGATTTACTTTCTATTGTGTGCTTTTGTTCCTTCTTCTCTTCACTACCTTTTATTTTCTTTTTGTACTTAGTACTGGCTCGCCGCTTAACGTTTTGGGACAAGATTAGACTTGTATACAGGTGGTTTATAGACGGCATCACAACTGGATTTTTAGGTCATGACAAATAGATTCGTAGTAATAATATTAATTCAGTAAGTTTGATTAAAATTTTTAAATATATAAAATAACTGCTAAAAAATCTTTTTCAATAGTCGAATAACTTTATTGGGATTTATTTTAGTGCTTAGATGCAAAATCTATAATATGCTCCTTCTTATTTTGCCAAGGCCTGTAAATCGAGTTGTATTGGTGTTTACATCTCACCTGTAAACAAGCTTAACTCTGACCTAGAGCAAGTAGTGGTGGACCAGTACCAAGAAACCAAACGAAAAACGGAAGGAGGTGAAGGGGAGAAATAAAAGTAGAACAAGAAAATACATAACTAAACATAACTCCCAGAACATGGTATTGTGGCTGTAGAGCATATATATCTAGAAATTACAAAATACAACCCATGGCGATGCAAAACCACAAAATATCTATCCAGGATCTAACTAGGATAGCTCTAATACTTGAAGGAAAACCATTCAAAAAGGACAACAACTGCTTACCAAACTCTCCTTAAACTACGGGATCTATCTCGCATGATTGCGTCTACTCTGCTGGCTCGAACTAGGATCTGCATCACAAAGAGATGTAGAAGTCTAGCATGAGTTCCAAAATATTAGGTACCCAGTAGGCATCATAGGTAGACCGGGAAAAAGTAAGCATAAGCAAGGTAAAGAGTAATCAAAAGAAAATACAGTAACCACAATAATAACTAGTAAGTGTAGTGTAGGGTCATCTATCAGTATGTGCAATATCAGCTAACAAGTATGAAGGGAAGTCACTATCATAGTGTGATACCTAGACCCTAGGGAACAAATAGATAATGACCATGCGCATCACATACTTGGAGCTCAAACGTAACCCAGACAAGGAAGGACCAATAAGAAACTAAAGAAACTATCAACAAGCAAAGATAATAGAAAATATAGTAAGTGTATGAATGGAACCTATGGAAGATATAAGGAAAATCAAAGTATACTAGCAAACAAACCCAAATGACATCTCATTCTACTTATAAGTACAACTAAGCAACCAAGTAACCCAACAAGTGCTTCCCCCGTAAGTCCTGAAGGTTACATATCAACACATAGGGATACAAGAGGGACCCACCAAGGACTCAAACCATATTCCACTACTCCTCCGTATACCCTCCCACGAGCTGTACGTCACGCCCTAAGCATAACGGCCTGGATCGGTAGGGCCCATAAAAGGAATTGAACATGTATGCATGACCTTGTAACAAGGCCACCAGTAGTATAGTCATTAGGGAAAAAGTGTAAAAACTCAGGCTAAGCTTGTATATCATATCTCAGTGAAAACTCAAGTCCAGGTA
>JBDJHY010256861.1:0-10571 GCA_039654485.1 Withania somnifera
GTACGATATTCGGCTCGAAAGAGCTACTGTATTACTTGTACAATCGCGTACACTTGCGTGTGCATTTGGATGCAACAAGGATTCAGTGCATCTAGATGATAATTTGTCTTTTGTTGAGGAGCCTATGAAAATTTAGGCTAAGGATGTTAGGAAGATGAGATCCAAGGAGATTCTACTAGCTAGGGTTCAATGGAGGCACCGTCTAGTTGAGGAGGCTACTTAGGAGATTGAGAGTGAGATGTGAAAGCAGTATCCACAGTTGTTTGAGGTATCATTCACTTTCTCTTCCTATTTATTTCCTGCTTTTACTTATCTTTCGGAAACGAAAGTCCTTTAATAGTGGATGTTGTAATAACCCTCACATATTTATTAGAAATATGCAACATTTTACATTTTAGAGCATTTCAGTAGCTGTCCCAAATTATATATTACTTCCTGGGACCTGTAGTTTAGTTTCCTGGCTACTCGGGTGAGAAATATCTCAAATTGTCTGTTCTAGAGCCTAAAACTAAGTACTTATTGACTAAAGTCAATTTTCCTTCAAGAAGAGCTTGAAATTAAATTCCGACAGTTCTATTAGCCCCGGAATGCCAAACAAAGTCACGATTGACCTTAAGTTCACATTCTAGAGTTTTCATTTGCAATTGATGCTAGTTTTTAGATTTTGGATAAGTTTAAGGCTTAAACTAGAGCTTGGGTGGTCTTTTGATGTTCCGAGTGTTAGAATGAAATTCAGATGCTTCCATCAACTTCGGATGGTGAATTTAGGCTAGTAAGACTATTGGTGTTTCTTTTGGAGTGTTTGGTGTAATTTTGAGTACCTTAGTGAAGTAGTGTTTTTTTGGCTTTTCTTTGTTTTTCGGATATTTTTTGTTAAATGACCTCGGATGGTCATTTTGATGATTCCATTGGATCCAGAATGTCATTTCCATGTCATTTATATATTAAGTTCATTGAAATTTTACTCAAAATGCTTATGCTAGACCTTCGGAGTTCAAGAAGTTCAGCTGTAGTGAATTTGCAGCCATAAAATGCCCCTGCGAAGGGGAGGTTGCACCTGTAAGGTCGTCCATATGACCAAGGTTTCGCCCTGGCAATCATCGCACCTAAGAATATCGATCGCCACATCGACTCAGTAGTCGCCCCAGTGAAAGAGATCATGGGGTACACGGTTGCACGTACGGCCTATTTTCTGCCCTTGCGACTCTAGTTTCTACCCCGTGAATAGCAATAATTATAAATAGTTGCTACCCCTTTAGCCATTTCATTTAGCAAATCAGATTCTCGTGTTCTCCCTCAAATTGTAAGGCATAAACTTGAGGAAAACTCATCTAATATAGAATATAAAGTTCCAAACGTTCCTTGCATCTTCCTACTTTTGGTAAGTTCGTTCTCTTTAGATCCATCAAATTTGGGTTTCCTCCATTGATGCCTAAAATGAGAATAAGGAGTAATTTTATTTTATATCCAAGGGAATGATTAGATTCTTGTTCCTTGAATCTTGTTAATTCTTAGTTATCATTTCTCCACCGAATTTTCCCGTTCTAATTCGTAAAGCATTGAAACTTTAACTCTATTAACTGAACCTTTCCTGGCTGATTTGAAGCCCTTCCCTTGCCTGAATTGTGCTTAATTTTGGAGCATGGGTTCCTGGTAGCAATGGTAACCCTGTGGCAATATTTGTTTTTGATTTCGGTGAGTGGGCCCTACAAGCTAATTTTAGGGCCAATTCGAAACTTAGTATAATTTATACCGTTAGACTCTTATTGATACATGGAATACTATTTCACAAGTTTTAGAGCAATTAGAGTTCATTTGATGTCAATCGGAGTAATATTTTTGAGGTTGCAGCACTTTATTGTCCGATGACAGGTAGGCTACGTGGGTCTATCTCTGGGTATTTAAGAATTGTACTAAATAGAATCTATAGGATGGGTATCTAGGTTTTTATAGTAACCTTGGGCCATTCTTTGATTCGTTCCTCATTCTCTATCTATTTCGGCATCCGTATTAATATGGTGCCTATGATTTAGGATTTTCCTAGTGATACTTGTACGGGGCATAGGTGGTATTCATTTCATGTATATATACTCGTTGATGCGCTGTGCATGCATTATAAAGAAGTTGGGCCATTGGCTTCATTGAGAGTGCATTGGGGCTGTGCCAGTATCACCACATAATTATTGAGCCATGAAGGATAGACACCGATTTTTAGTAATGATAATGGACTATGACATAAATTAATAAATTAGAATATTATAATAATAATATAATTAAATGAACTTTAAACTATTTTAGACTCGGTGGTGTGCCAAGCACCCGGTACTACTATTTCTACTTATTTTAGCCTTGGATTACACCCTGGCACCAGGAAATATCATTTGACAAACTAATACTAGGACTTGAGACCGACTCCATTCAGCAATGAGTACATCCACTGGCATATGTGTCCGTCATTGTATGACAGTTAGTATAACTTTTTGATACTATCACATATATTAGTTTGATGATTTCTGATATAGTTCCCTTGGGGACTTTGATGATACATGACATTGAGGCACGGGATGCCATAACTTGCCAGTATTATGTATTTTGACCGCATTATGTATTTTGATGTATTTTGACCATGTATTATGTATTATGTATTATGTATCATGTATTTTGATGTATTATGTATCATGACATTGATGTATTTTGACCATGTATCATGACATTGATGACATTATGTATTATGACATTGATGTATTTTGATGTATTATGACATTGATGTATTATGAGATTGATGTATTTTGACCATGTATCATGATATTGATGTATTATGTATCATGACATTGATGTATCATGACATTGATGTATTTTGACCATGTATCATGACATTGATGTATTTTGACCATGTATTATGTATCATGTATTTTGATGTATTATGTTTTATGTATTTTGACCACATTATGTATTTTGACCGCATTAGTTTGATGTATTTTGACCATGAGACTCCATAAAAGGCTGACATTATGGTTATTGAGGTGTGGGACTCCATAATCTACTGATATTACGGCTTTTGGAGGAGTGGGACTCCAGGACTTGTTGATATTATGACTTACTGAGACTCTTGAGGTATATCAGGCATTGAATGCCAGATTTGTTACCTTTGCGGCTTATGGTATGGGATGTGAGAATATGATGATGGTAGAGAATGTATTACTTCATTGTGTGTATTTACATTCTGCACTTGTCTTATGGGAGGCCAGCGGGTGAGCATCTGTACTGTGTACACTGCATTCCTTATGGTGTACTTTGCAGTGTTTATATGATTATTACATTGTTGTAGTTACTGCTTCATTGATATTACTAATTATTGGATAGTTCTGATTACGTGGGTTATGGTGCGTTGTATCATCTTATCAGTCTTTCCTGTCTTACTTGAAGTTCCCGGTATATCGTCCATGTTTGCTTACTGTCTTTATTTTGACCCTTGATTAGTTCTTGATATTATTCATAGATACTGTTGTAAGGATTCCGAGTATGTTATATGATTAGGTAGCAATGACATGTTCTACTTGTTACTTGATTCCTACCTGAGTAGCTAGCTTCAATGATATATTGTTTGCTTCTGTGACCCTATTTATTGTATTATTTTAGTTATTACTTTTGTTATTTCTATGTGCCTAGTAGGCCCTTGAAGCCTACTGGGTACAGGTTGCTTCTGCAGCTCGTACTCATATTACGCTTGCTTGTGCAGATCCAAGTATAAGTGCTCATTCTTGATTTCAGACCACTATTCGTGCAAACTCTATTATTTTTAGAGATTAAGGGTGAACTTGGCATCCATATTTTCCTGCTTCTCTTCCATATGAGATTGATCTCCCTCTATTTTCAAAGACACATTTGTATTAGACATTTGATTCCTTGTTTTGCACTTAGAGGTTTTGTACTACACTGATACCGAGTTTAAGGAATTGTTGATTCCTTATATTTCCACTTTTATTCATATATTATTATTATACTTTTTCTTTCTGCTTATGATAAAGTAGTTCTCTACTTTAGTTTCGGACTATAGGGTTGGTTCTCCTACTGGTGGTATTGTAGGTGCCATCATGATGCGAGAAATCAGATCATGACATTACGTTAGCATAGTAGTGGTTAATTAGTTTGCATCAGCATAGTAGAGTTGAAGTTTATTAATAAATGATATTATTGCATATTTTTGCTTATTGATGTTAAGATTCAGAGTTCGCATGTTACATTCTTGCAATACTCATTATAATTGATGTACTGATCGTATACTCTGTGTTGCAGATTTCACACCATATAGATCTGGCCATCATCCAAATGGTTTTGGTCGACCTAATTCATAGGCCAAACGAGAGGTAGAATTTAAAGATTCCTCATGATTTTCGGACCCATTTTTTCAGTTTTCTATACCTTTATTAGAGCTTGAGATTAGACTATTTGATGTTTATTTTCATTTATTCTAAGGTTAGTTAAGGACTTATCCTAGCATCCTAATATTTAGCTTGACTAGAGGATTTCAGACACTTGATTTAGTAGTTGTTGAGATTTGAAGTTTTCGTACTTATTTCCATATTTATGTATTCATTCATATGAACATCCCACTACTTCACTTTGCTATTGATAATTCTTCATTGAGAGTTGAGTGAATAGGGTTGTACATGAGTCAAGTGTATTTTTGGGGACACCTAATGGCTTGAATGCCTTGTCATGTCTAGGAGATGACTCGAGGGCATAACAATTGTTGATATTTTGGACTTGGAATCAGAAGGTTGTGGCAATACACCAAGTTTAAACTATTGTTCAGACATGCTGTCCGTTTGGTTGTGCAGACTATTCTGAGGGATCTTCATGATTGTTATCTATTATAATATTTCCATTATGTACTAACTTATATTTGTAATAAGATTAGGGAAGTAGGAAGAAGTGTAAATTTTCAAAGAACTCAATGCGCAAGTCACTCGTCTAATAGCCGACGTGCAGCTGATATGTCTTGAGTGAGTTTTTAGGATATTTGTAATGGAAGTAGAACTTTATTTTATGTAGGTTAGCTGCTGTAAAGAAAGGGTACTGCCCATAGTAATCTCAGGAGATCGATACTAAGGTATGTAAGGCTAAAACCTCTTTTATCATAATGCATGACCCGATGTCACATGCTTCTATAGAAGGGTCATAACATATTATATGACACAAGGATAATGACATTAGTTTTTTTATGATCTTCTTTTTATGGTATTTACCAATGAGTTTTAGTTGATACATTGTTCATATGTGAAGAGTGCTTGACATGATCTTTACAAGTTGGGCATCTATAATGTCATCATAGTTGTACTTTCTTCTATTCGTACTCCATAGAGCTCAAATAGTTCATTTTTATATATTCCTGATATAAGTCAATTGACATGCCTTATTCATTATATATACAGTAAATACATCTTTATATGTTTCAATTGCAACAAAGCAAAGTTAAAGTATGATTCATATAATCATAGATTACTATTAGTTGTTCAAAGTTCATAAATTACCATTCAGAGGTTACTACTTGTACATTTGACTTTATGGTATAATTAGTTGGACTTTTTGTAACAATTGTTAAAACAAAGTATTAAGAGATGGCAGGGAAAGCTCAGAGATATTATTCATTTAACTCACTATGCAACGCTACCTCGTGCACATGGATGAGTTTAGAGACCCTCAGAGTTAACCCATTCATGGTGTACCTGCAGGGTTGACCCTCAGAGTTGAGCCATTTATGGCGTACCTGCTTGCGGGGTGACCCTAAAAGTTGAGCCTTTATGACGTACCTTTAGAGATAACATACTATGAGAGTTAATATTTAATTTGAGATTTAGAGATGACAGAGTTCATATGCTATTCATTTGATAAAAAGTACTTGAGGCTCATTATTACATAGGTTATCATTTGTTCATTTGAAAGTACATAAGTTATATGATTTCACAGATCTTTATATCACTTGATTCAAAATTAACAAAGAATGCAAAAACACTTGTATTATAATTACAAAGTAACTTCAGATGACTTACAGTTTTATAGGCATCTTCTTGGCGCAAGTATATCCCAATTGAGCCCAATATTAATCCTTTCATTGTGATATCTTTTCTATACTAGTTATAATGGATGCCTTACATAGTAGTACATACTTTATATATACTGACTCTCCTATCATATGGATGTATTCTTTTAAATGTAGGGTCAGGTACATAGAGTTGTAGACCTCCTCAATAGGAACTATCATAAATCAATAGAGCAATTGGTGAGATTCATTTCCCTTGGAGCCTGCATAGAGATAGTATATATATATTTGTTAAGTATAGGTAAGCTAGTGTCTTGTCTTGACCCTTAGGTAGTTGTATAGTTTCATTCTCTTTTAGAGGCTTTGTATACACTTTAGTTCTATCATTCTATATTTTCCATTCATAGGTCATGGTGTATGCATGTATAATCCTTATCACTTATAAGTAGTGCATAGTATTTTCAGGTGCCATCTATAATAGATCATCTTCATAGCATACATGTTCATATAGTACTTGTTCCTACCATCCAGATTTGAGGGATTACAATTTCAGCATTAAAAATTCAAGAATTCAAAGTGGAAATCATGATATAGTTGATGATATGATGTTAGTAATAATTACCCAATAGTTTATAATATAAATATCTATTTCCAAATTGAGTAAAAATCACCCAAGCTCTGAAAATATGAAAACTATTTGTGAAAATGTAAAACTCTCATGAACTGTTCCTTCGTCGCAATTGCAGTCCCTATGTCACGATTCAAACTAGAGCTGGTCAATAAATTTCTTCATGAATGAGGTCTATTTCTCGCGATCGCAAAGTAAAAGGCTTCAACACGCAACGAACAAGGCCCTATGGTCATGAATGCAATGAAAAAAAAGTATTACTCTTCGCGAATGCGCCCAGCTAGTCACAAACACAAAGGAGAAAAATATGTTGCACCAGCAAAAAAAAAACAATAGTTCAATAAAAAGAATCAATTTTCAAATTCGACTCTCAGGATTCATTCAAAATTTTGTTCAACACAAATTATATATGCAATTATACTACATTTGATATTCCGGACTCAATAGAATCATAAAAATACAAATTTGAGGTCTACTTAACCTGATATCCATTAAGGACCGAACTAAATGAATCTTAGGCTAAAAATACCAAAATATCCTCGAACCCCTTGAAAATAATATATAGAACCTCCTAGGCAAAAAATCACCTCCCGAAACAAACAATGTTTTTGAATTTTGAATTCGAGCACTCTAACCTCAAATGTTGATCCAAGTCAAACTTAAGACATAAACTTTCATATTATCCTGTCAAAAAACTCAAACTAAAAAAGAAAGGACTAAGAGTGAAATCAAAGTTCCTCATAATCCAAATTATGCATTACGGAGCTAATAGAACTAACATATTTATTATCTGAGACCCTGAACTCTAAATGTTGACTAAAGTTATCTATTTTTTAGTTTAAACCTTCAGTAAATCTTCCAAAATAGAAAATCTTTTCTGCCCTAAAATTAATCACATGAATGAACTCAAAATAATATATAGCAACGAGAAAAATAGGTTAAAAAAGGTAACTCGAGTTAAAAATGGAAAATGACCTTGAATATAATTATAGTAAGCCTCATTTTACATTTATACACCCTTGATATTTATTACGATAAAAAATTTATATACACATTGATGATATTGATGTACCCCCTTATAGTTTCAGTAAAAGAAACAATAATTGCTAAGACATGTTCAATAATTGCTGAATATATAAAAAACACCAATCAATGTATTCTTATATCTATAAAAATTATTGAATTTGTTTCAGTAAAATATGCAATAATTGCTGAGACATTTAGAAAGTACTGAAAATATCGAAGCACTAATTAATTAATTATCTCAGTAATTGCTGATATGTTAGAAAAATTATCTAACATAATTATTATAATAAAAATTATGTGAGCTCATGATGTTCGACGTAATAATCCCATGTTAGGAGAGTTTCTCTATGCCTTGTTGTGATAAAGAGATTACATTTCATATGGATCGAATCAAACCTCTTGAGCAATAACCACTTGGGCTAAGTGCATTGGACTCATGTCATACTTATCCTAGAAAATGTACTTTTTGAAATTAGGTTGCTAGAACTTGCATTCTTTCAATGCTAAATAATTCTCCCCAAAGGATATCAAAAATATATGTGCTCACAATTTATATTGTTAAAATCATTTGAAATCATGTCAGGAACTTACCATTCATATTCATGAAACATTCATAATATTGCAATATTATGCCTTTCTATAATACATAAAATCATGTGTTGTAGTCTTTATGAAAATATATAAATCATAGAATAAAATTCATAATTCATAGAGGACCATAAATCATGGCATTCAAAACATATTCAAGAACTTAACATAAAAATCATGATTCCTGTAAGACTCTTTCATAAGAATTGGGTAAATATAAAAAGAATTAAATTTAGAAAATTTAAGCACAAAACCTCAAGCCTTAAACATAGTCTGCAAAGACATGAAAATACTTGGGTGTGGGATGAAAGGAATGCATCACTCAATGTAATGTCCCTTGAGTCCATCTTAATTATTACTGTTATTTCTATACGTTTAGAGCATTATTAGGACTACCCCAAGTCATTTATGACTTGATAGGATCAATAGCTTGGATCCCTGGTGGTTCTACGGGCTAAATTCTTTAATAATTATTTCTTTAGGGCCTTACTCAACTTATATTATCTCGAATCTCCTTTTTGTCATTTCTGTTGAGTCCGGAATGTCGATTACATAAATATTTCATATATGGAGTCCTATGATTGTACTCTATTTCTATTCGAACTTTGATTTCTCAAAATTAGGGCTGGTAGAGGGCTGAAGCATAGCAATTGCATGGTGGGGGGCACGATTGAAAAGATGTTGAATGGTCAGCATCGTGATCGCAAAAGCCCTTCCGTGTTTGCAATAAAGGTGTAGAAGCCTATATATATATGTTTCTTCTTTATTTTTTATGAAGTTTCCCCTTTTCTCTTGTTTTATCTTAATCCCAGAGACAATAACAGGTGATTTAAGAGGTTTTTTTGTGTTTTAATCCATAGAAATGTATCCCAATATCTATAGTTAATTCTACAAGGTAATTTCATTTTTTTTCATGTACTATAAAGTTTTTAATCGAATATAAAATTCCAGGGTTTATATCTTTTTATTTTATCGATAAATTTAGCTCTATTTAGTGTCGTATGATGAACAAGCACTACTCTACACATGGGTTTAAATATTATCAGATTTCAAGCTGATAGGATTCATCGACCCAATTCTAGCTGGGACTTCGACCCTGCTATTTATATAGCAATATTGGTCTTGTTTTACTCGTATTGACACGCTTATTATGTTTTGTTAGTATTATATGATTCTGAGCTTCATACGTGATTTTGGATATTTACAACATGCCTTTTGAGGATATCACCAAAATCCAGGTATGTTATAGTCTACTTTCTTCAAATTGGGTACTAATTTAGTATATGTACGGTAAATTACCACCTTAGGGATGGGATGATTATTCTTACCCTAATATACTTATTTATTCAGCCTATGACTGATTTAGATTGCTTATAGCTTAACTACTTACCCTTGGGATGTATTGCCCTGCCCGTGTATTTCACGCTGACTCTAGATGATAGTGTGGCTAGGGGAGGAGTAACACTTTTGATGCATATTGTTAAAAACAAACTATGGACCATATTGAGTTTGGGGAGGGAATTAAACTAGTGATTAGAGCTTAGTAGATATCCCCTGATTTAGGTTGGTGGCTTTAGATCAGATCTAGGTAGGCTACTTTGTTGTGTTATTGTATATGATCAGATTAGGGTTGGTCTCTTCTAGGCCTAGATAGCAGTTATTGTTCCCTTATTTGGTTGGTGGTCATTTGATGATAGTGTTCCCTAGTCCAGTACGAGATCGGGAGTGTATGTTTTAGACTGAGCAAAGCTAGCTGTATGTTTTTTCCCCAATAGGGGTGTGTACTTGGCCCTTGATGGGCGCCCTTGGGACATCTATAACATCTTTGATACGAGTGCTCTAGGCTCAAGACCAGGACTAGGGCTGGGGGAGGTATTTTACCCTTGCGAATTAAGTCTTGGAAGTTATCCTAGGGGACCTAGTTTGCAATTTTAGACTAACCTAGCTTATTGATTAATTTTGCATTGCGAGCATGCATTAAACATTTTGATGATAACTTGATTTTGACAGGATTATAACTGGAAATTTGTTTTGTATACACTTATATCTTCCATGAATATGCATATGAGCAGTATGGAGTTATTTACCACACGACTGTGATTTTTGGGTTTCCTTACAGGGAGACAATTGGATCTTTTAGGACTAGGATTTTGCTAGTAAACTTGACTTTAATTAAGATACATTATACGAGCTGAGCTTGAGTTTTTGCACTTTATCCCTAAGGATTACGATATTGGATGCATTTGTTTACAAGGTGTAGGTACATAGGATTGGATCTCTCCACGT
>JBDJHY010256871.1:0-10570 GCA_039654485.1 Withania somnifera
GAGATAGTCCTAGAATGGAAAGGTAATGTTGGGGAACCAAAAGGTAAGTTTATTTCTTAAGGCATGGAAGATAATGTCAAAAAGAATATGCCATATAGTTAGAGTGAGAGTTGTAGATACGGAGTCACCAACTCTTCAATCCATTACAGTAGTGAATGAATTAACTAATATGTTTCCCGACGAGCTTCCAGGTTTGCCTCTAGAACGAGAAGTGCATTTTGGTATCAATGTAATCCAAGAACTCAACCTATATATATTCCTCTGTATAGAATGGCCCTAATAGAATTATGTGAATTGAAAGAGCAATTAAAAGACTTGTTTGAAAAAGGGTTATAAGGCCTAGTATGTCCCCTTAGGGTGCACCAGTATTGTTTGTACATAATAAAAATGGCATTGATAGTTCAATAAGGTGATGATTAAGAATAAATATCCCCTCCCTAGAATTGGTGATTTGTTTGATCAGCTATTGGGTGCCATAAGTTTCTCAAAGATTGATTTAAGGTTAGATTATCATCATGTGAGGGTGAAGGAGAAAGATACATCCAATACAATTTTTCACACATGGTCTAGTCATTTAAAATTTTTGGTTATGTCATTTGGGCTAACAAATGCACTGATAATTTTTATGGATCTAATGAATAGGGTGTTAACTTGTTCTTGGATATGTTTGTGGTAGTGCTTATTGATGATATTTTGGTTGTTAATAGGCGTGGGACTTATTCTTTTTTCCAAGTATTCTACATCAAAAGAGGACCGCGTAGACCACTTGAAGTAGGTGTTACAGGTTGTATGTGATCATAAGATATATGCTAAGATCTTTGAATGTGAGTTTTGGTTAAAACTAGTAGCGGTTTAGTTTCATATTGTATCTAATAAAGGAATAAATGTTGATTCTTAAAAGATAGAGGCCGTGAAATATTGTCCAAGACCAACAATGACTATGGAGGTTGATAGTTTCCTGGGTTGGAAAGTTATTATAGGAGGTTCGTTGAAAGGATTTTCTTTTATTCTGCACCCTTAACAAAGCTAACAAACAAAACAATTAAATCCAAATGGAATGATGTGTGCAAAATAAGCTTCCAATATTTGAAGAATAAATGAACTTCCACACCTATTGTTACTTTTATAGGGTACGAATGGGTACAATTGGCCTAGGATGTGTACTAATGCAGCATGGTAGAGTAATAGCCTGTGCCTCAAGCACAGTTGTGTCCACTTAAGAAGAATTACCCAACATATAATATTGAACTACCAGTGGTTGTATTTGATTCAACTATATGTCACCACTATTTGTATAGGGTTCACATTTATATATGTATTGACCAAAAGATTTTGCAATATAACTTTAAGTAGAAGGACCTAAATTTAAGGCAATGAAGATGGCTTGAGTTATAAAATATTATGATGTTGATATCTTATGTTATCCAGGAAAGAAAATGTGGTATCCAATTCTCTATGTCATAAGACAATGACAATTACTAATGATCAATCCATGGAAAGGCAAAGAATAGCTAAGGATCTATACCAACTAGATAGTTTGGGAGTTTGCCTTCTTGAAGCTCTGAATAAGGAGATTATTGTGCATAATATAGAAGAATCTTCATTAGTAGTTGAAGTGAATGAAAAAAAGTATATGGATCCTATTTTATTGCAACTTAAGGAGAAGGCAAATCAAGGTATGATAGTGGAAGTTGAGCTTATGCAAGATGGAGTACTCCAGTGTCAGGATAGATTGGTGAATCTAATATTAACGAACTACAAAATAGTATTATAATGGAATTACATCATTTAAGATACTCCGTACATATAGGGGAAACTAAAATGTATCATGACTTGAAAGAAGTGTATTGGTGGGGGGACGTGAAAAAGAAATTGCAGAATTTATGGCTCAATGTCCAAAATTTCCATCAAGTTAAAGTAGATAACCTAAAGCTAGGAGGGTATATGTTGCATATGGAGATACCAACTTGGAAGTAGGAATTGATCAATATGTATTTTGTCATTGGTTTTCCTCGCTAATTTTGGAAGTTTGATTCCATTTGGTTAATAGTTGATAGACTTACCAAATCAGCGCATTTCTTGCAAGTTATGACCAATTATATATTTGAAAAGTATGTGAGGTTGTATATCAAGGAGATATTTTGGCTACATGGAGTCCCAAGATCTATTATATCTAATAGGGGAGCTCAATTCAACACAAATGTTTTGAAGTCATTCCAAAGAAGTTTGGGAATGCAAGTGAGTTTAAGTACAACCTTCCACCCCAAATGGATGGTCAAGCAGACCGTAGAATGCAAACACTTGAAGATATGTTGTGAGCTTATATATTAGATTTCAAGGGTAGTTGGGATGATAATTTTCCATCTATAGAGTTTTCCTATAGTAATAACTACAATTCAAGTATCAAAATGGCACCTAATGAAGCTTTATATAGGAGGAAGGGTAGATCACCAATTGGATGGTTTGAAGTGTGTGAAGAAACATTATTTGGGCTAGATATTATTCAAAAATATATGGAAAAAGTTAAGGTGATACAAAAACAGCTTGAAATAACCCAAAGTTTACACAAATCATATGCAAATGTTAGAAGAAGGGGCTAGAATTTGCTATAGGATATTGGGTATTCTTGAAGATGTCACCAATGAAAAGGGTAATGACATTTCTTAAAAGAGATAAAATGGGACCACAGTACATAGGGATATATAAGAGTATTAAAAGGTTTATCCAAGTTGCATATGAATTATAGCTACCCAAGAGATTTCAATGGTTCATCCAGTTTTTAACATATCAATTCTTTAGAAGTGCATAGGTGATCCCTATCGTACCACTCCTATTGAAGATGTACAAGTTACAAGAGATATAACCTACGAATAAGTACCTATTTATATTATAGATATACAAGTTAATAAGTTAAGAAATAAGTAAGTAGATTCAACAAAGATTCTTTGGAGGAAAAGGCAAGTAGAAGAGGTTACATGATCACATGAAAAGCCAAGGAAGCAATGAAATCCAAATACCTTTATCTATTTGAACCCAAAGAGGAAGATCAAGATTCTTAATTGGGGAAGTAACATGTAATAATAAATATGTACATATTATGTAGCTAATAATGGAATTACACTTAGGCTAGGACTTGTTTAGGCCAGCTAATTATGCAAACATTTGAGGATGAATGCTACTAAGGGGGAAGATATAATACCCCATATCATACGTGTACTAGTTTTACTTATATGGAACTTGATATAGCCTTGTGGTATATGTAATGGGCTTGATTTCTTTCACAAGTAGTGATGGTAAAATAGTTGGAAGAAAACTATCCGTAAATTCAGTGCGACTCAATCAAGCTAACGTTAATGAGAGTATTAAAACTAGGGTCGTAAGGTGGTATTTGAGTCTAGAGTTCAAAGTGACCAAGTGTACATGGGTCTTGAGTAAAATTAAGGGGATTATAATTTAAAAATAGAATAAAATATTGAGTGCTTACTTGACTTAATTAAGCTAGTAGATGAGTTACCTACTTGAGTTATATGGACCAAGTTAAAATCAACAAAGGCTAATGGATGAGACTTAGGCCCATATTAATGTATTCATTTGAGGCCCAAACTAAGAAGAAAAGAAAATTGAGAAAATACCCAACACTCAAAACTTCTAAGACCCACTTAATTAAGTCCAATAAGGAACCAAACATATAGGTGCATCACCTACTTTGACCTTTTGAGTAGCTTAAGGATCTAAGTAGGTGCATCACCTACTTAGATCACATTTGACCAATTTGATGATGAAAATAGGGCCAAAAGCAGAGGTTATGGAGTGATTATTTAAGGGTAAAAATATGCTCATTTTCTCATTTTATCACACACGCAAAAGAATAGATTTATCTACTTAGCTCTTAAGTTCTCTCTACACCAAGATCAGCATCCACAAAATTTCCCTAGGGTTTTGAATAAAATCCTTGAATTTGCAAGCCAAGGTAAGTTGATCTATTTATGTTTTTATCTTGGTTATTCTATGGGAAACTAGGAAAATATGTTATTTTTGCTTAAGTATAAGTATAGGGAAGAATCTTTCGACAAGCTAACTACCCATTTTCTTGGCTATTAAGAGTTTTTTTCTCTTTCTTTGATTTAAGTGTGAAGGAAAGTTGAAGTTCTTGAAGATTTCAAGTTAAAATGGTAAAGTTATAGAAAGTTAGGTAAGGTGACTGCTCCATCTTTGGTCTCTTTCTGTGTGGCTTGAGTCGGATATTTTAGATGTACTTTTTAATAAGAACTCATGGGATGATGATTGGGTGACATGGGTTAACATTTTTCTATTATGTGCTGGATATTTAGGACTATTTTAGGGGCTATTTTGCGTGTACATCTTGGGAAAAAGTTGGTTGATCTTAAAAATGATTATGAGTAGTTGGTATTGACATATAAAAAGAGGATATAATGATACACAACCTAATTGGATGTTGTATGAGCTCACTATAAACCCCTACTGTATGAACTGTTTTGCACTTAATATAAAACCAAAGGAGTTTTAGAGGATCTTATATTAAATTGTGGGTTGTATAAATATAATTAGAGGATAAAAGGGTTAAAAGAGCACCCCTTTTTAAATAAATTAAGGGCTTAAAACCCAACTATTGTTTTGATGGATTCAAGTATCCCAAATATGTTGATTATAATACTTATTCTACCACATAATTTATCATAGATAAGTAATTTGAAATAAAGAATGTCAATTCGAGTAATAACAAAGTTGTACAACAAGGAATGTAGGGTTATTTGATTTCATATTCTTTTCCTTGGATCTAACAATTAAATGCTTTTCCTTGCAAATAACCCACCATGGAAACATACAAACTCTAATGTAGACAACGACCTTGTTCCCCCTTCTAATGCGTTTCAATACTCCACTAGGTGTTAATATTAAATATACATGTTTACTTTCAATAGCAAGGTTCATGATCCTCTTTTTATTTAAATAAGGTCCATGAGTTATTTTAGCTTCTAAGCATTTAATTGGTGTACAAACTACTACTTACATCATGGTTACTATTACATCATTGTTACTACATCAAGTGTTTATTCACGTGTCTCTTACCAATGGTATATATCAACAAATCTCAATAATATCCTGAAAACCAAAATAACTATCTCAAATATTAACTAAAGGATGTATAGTGATGGGTAGTATCCTAGGGTTGTAGGAACACCTAGAATATGTTAATCCCGATCTATATATTTCAGGTGGTATCCTAAAGGTGAAAGGAAAGCCTAGCACGGGTCAATATTGATTTGTATAGTTATGAGGACCGTATCCCCAACATTAAAATGCCTAGCATGGGTCATCCTCTTATACCATTGATCAAATGGTCATTTTTATCTATGGTATACAAAGATTATAAAGTATAGAAGGGTAAAGTAAAGAAGGAATTTAATGTACATGATTCCATAAGTATGAGTAAAGGTTGTCTTTTATATTTATCTATACATTTGTACCTAGTTTTATTTTAGCTTTTATTCTACATGTGTTTACGTTATGCCTTACATATTTAGTTTATTCTTTTGTACTGGCGTCCCTCACGGGGGACCTATATTTTATGTTGCAGGCACAAGAGCTAGTAGATCTCCCAAGTAAGAGTAGTGACACCTAGAGGCTATTAGTGAGCCCCAGGTTAATTCAGGGTTTCAAAGTCTATTGCATATGTTTTGGTATTGTATAGTTTACATATGTTTTTAGAGGCTTTTTAAAGTAAAGTATGGTTGTGTCCGTCATTTAGACATTGTGGCCCCAACGACCAAGTCGTGTATATTTGGTTTTGTCTTATCAATGTGATTACTTTCATGAAAGACTAATATCCATATGTGAAAACACCTTTAATTATTCATTGAAATGCATGGTAAGCACAAGGTTATAGGTTGGTTCTCATCGGCCTTTATGACAACGGGTGCTTGTCCATCTTAATGAGATTTGAGGGATAACATGTAGGTGAATGAAAGTAAAAGTATCTTGCAAAAAGAGATTAGGTAGAACAAACACTAGATCAACACTAGATTTAATGAATAAGATAAAATGGCTAAGGCTACATTCAAATGGGGTGAACCTTCATGATTAGGTTTTAGATTTATCTTCTAGTTTGAATTCTTTAATAAGTAGAATTAGTTTTAGCTTGGAATTCAATCTCTAAATAAGCAATCCAATTTTACCTTGGGATATTTTAAAATCAAATGTGTGCCAATTATGAAAAACCAATTTAAATTATCAAGTGATTAAATTATCTCCAGCTGAAATCATTCAACAAGTATGAACCCAAGGTCTTGTAATGGATTTCTTACCCAATCATCTCCTTCTTTTTCAAGCAATATGAAGATTAAAGGAGTAAATTTATGTTTACATCCACCAATTGCATTAGCTAAAATTTGAAGAATTTATTAAACCCATTTGGAATTTTCAATTCTAGAAGAGAATCTTCTACACCCAATTATGGTCACACCCATCATCGCATACCCTTATCTAGGAGGTTTAACTATTCATATTCAAGGAAACATTTACAATACCCAATGGGTAACTCTAAAAGCATCTATAATTAAAATTACCTAATCTAAAATTTGAATTTAAAAGCAATGAAAATTGTATTAAGAAGTAATAAGAAGGTTTTTATTTCAAGTACTTTGTTCAAAAATTGCTAAAATTGTCCAAAGATATGTAAAAACCCTAAGAAAGTCTATTTATAGTCTAAAATATTACCATAAGATCAGATAAAATTGATCCCGATATTGACTATGCGGGTTGTATATCCATCACACATGGCATTTGTAGTCCATGTAATGCTCCACAAAGTGTGATGGCTTCCAGTTCTTTGCTTCTAATATGTAGAGGGATCTGTGATTATCGTGAATTTTGCACACGCGCAGGTGTATGTGATCTTATCAAGTAGTATAGTAAATTTTTTCAGAGTTGCATTGTCGTACCCATAGAGACTTGTCGTTTAACTATTCACTAGACCAAACTAGCTCGCGTTATCTATTCAAGTGATGGATTATAAGAAGATATGGTGAGATTAAAGTAAAAACTAATTACAAACTAACTAACATACTACTTGGCTTACAAACACTAAGAAGGCTTCCAAGGTCAAGACGTACTCACAATCACGCACAATTATAATTTTTACCAGGTTGAGTTATCTATCTAGGTTGTTGATTTATGGGATTAATTTTATGACTATGGTCTTCCGATCCTATATTAAACTATTCACATATAACTCTAGGTCTATGTTCCCATGATCAAGAAATAAACATGTAGATGAATTTGCTTCTCCCATTTTGTAATCTAGTGAGCGTTCTAGGTACACCCTATCCTCGCTTCAAATCAAATCCTTATTTATTTAAAGAGAATTTACTACTACTTATGTTCTTCATTCTAACTTATTGATTCATTTTACAATTTCACAACTAGAATATAAGTTTACTTTAATGGTCACAAGTCACTGAAGTAGTAAGATCAAGAACACAAGAACAATCTAATATAATAAACAATCAAACCAATTCAAAACTATATTATGCAATCATGTTGGTAGCATAAAACCCTAGAAAATAGGGTATCTTAGCCACTCTAATATTAACTTAAAACCATGAAACAACAATTAAACAAGTCAAAACAATAGAAATAAAGATACAAAATAAGAACCCTAGTTCTAGGCTCCTTGAATGATGTTTTCTCCCAAGCGTTGAGAGTTTTATGTGTTGTCTCCTTGATTTAGTGTGGTATGATTCCACAATGTTTTTGATAAAAATATATATGTAAAAGAAAAATGGTTAATTCTATCTTACATAGGCCTTAACATTGTGACCCATAAGTCCAATAGGTATTAGGATTAAGTTCCTTAAGTATCCCACTCAAAATAGGACTAGAAGAGCAAAAATTTGCATCAAGATGGCATAGGAACATTGAGCCTATCAATGAGACTCTTATGCAGGTTTTTCACTCTCTGTAGTTCATATTGGTAGAAATGCTCCACTCATAGCTCCACCTGCCCAGATGTGCAAAATGTTGCACTTGCAACTGGCTTGAAGCTCATTTAATTCTCCTACTTCGTACTTGCTCGAAATTACTTACAAGGATTCTACCAAGATTTCTTATTTATTTATTTATCAAAATTTATCAATTAACATTTAAAATTTACTCCAACACAATCACCAGCACTCTAAAATCAGCTACAATATGCCAAATACAATCAAACTACACCGAACTAGCATAGACTAAGCTAGTCATATCGTGTTGAATTTTCTTTTTTTTTTTTCTTCATGTTGAAAATATGTTCTAAAAAATTCTCCAATACACACCATTGAGTCCCCATAAGCAAATCTCCATAGCTCAGAGACAAAAAAACACAAACTTAGCTAGTTTTAACTAGTTTCAATTGTGTAGTTCGCCCCCTTCTTCCATCGACCTTGGTGGATTGTTTAAATCATTATGTAGAATCAAATAATTACCAAAATCATCCTAAAATATCTCACTAGTACACTACGATAGGCCTAAACTTGCCCGATAGAAATATTTATCTCGTTAAAGCCTTATAGTTTAGGTCCCGATAGAAATATTTATCTCGTTAAAGCCTTATTCTTTTATTTTAGCAATTGTTTTGGACCAAATGCAAGTTAAACATTATAAATGATAAAATTAACATATATTTGCACCATTATTATTATTTAATTTCGCAAGAACACCAAGTTATCCTTAAAACTAAGCTAAAAAGTACATAAATCGTGACTCCTAGGTGTATAAATACGCCTTAATTCAGTGGTCGTGGATTGCCATCTGCGATCCACATAATTAAATATAGAACTCATTCTTCAGTTTGAGTTCTAGATCAATTCTTCACCCAAGGCCTTCTATTTCCACAGCTACACTTCGCCATTTGCGATCTTCATACTTGAATTCTAGGATTTTTTTTTCATTTTCCAGTTCCTATCTTCTAGGGGTCACTTTTCATCAATCTTTTGGCCTCTTTTAACTATATTTTATATCTATCACCTTGTATATTTAATACCTACAAAAGTGAGGAACTTAACATAAAAATTCCTTGAACAACATGTGAAGCAATTATTAACTCTTGAAAGATTAATAATTTGGTAAAGTACCAACTTATCAAATCCCCAAACTTAAACTATTGCTTTTCCTCAAGCAATTAATAACATTCAATGAACTAAGAAATTTGTTTAACTAACCAAAATATTTATGAGTCTATCTAATATACCAAAAACAAGCAAATGTATGAATCTATGCCACCAACTACTTTTATGACACATGATCGATCCACACTCTTCTCAAAATCTCTTTTCATTCCAAGCGGACACAAAATATTACCAAAAATATTAATCAACCACTCATGTATTGAAAAAAACTACAATAATTTTCTTATCTTCACTACGTCATTTACCTTACTCATTCTTTCTAATTGAAAACAAGTGGGTGAGTAATGCATAAGTACATGCTCTTGGGAGGGGACAACAACTGGAAACGATTGCTAATACCCTGTAGAAGTACTAACACTTTCATCAAGATTTGAAGTACCCGCATAAGTAAGAAATCATTCCTTAATTAATCATTGTACGTTAATACATTGAATTTCAAGATAGGAAGTATTTACTCTTTTATTCACAAAGATATTATATGCACACAAGTAGAACCATAAGCTTGTCCTTTATGTAGTTCACCACTAATGTTGATACTCAAAGCTTAATATCATCTAGAACTTGTGATAAATAATCTATGCTTGGGTTAAGGTATGGATTAAATATGTATAAAAGTGACTCAAGACCTCCCAAAAATACTACATGTGAAAACACAATTCATCTCTCCTCTTTTTATTCATCCTTGCTCACATTTTTTATTTCGAAGTTTCTCTATTAGTCCTTGTCCTTTATTCTTCTTTAAACTACTCTATTTTATTGCTATATTTATATAGAAGAAAAAATATTTCTCTTTTTATTTTATTTTTCCTTCTAACCTCCTTTCATACTCCTAATGCACAACCTATGCACCCCTAAATTTAGGCTTTTGGTGTAACACCCCAAAAATCTTTGCTAATGTTCTTAGTTTTTCAAGGACATTATAGCTCCAAAATCAAGTATCAAGATCCACAAAAATAATAATAATCATTTGGACCATTAGTTTAGTATTGGAAAACAAAAAAATTGATGAAAACTAGTCGTGTATTACATCGGGGGAAACTACACATTGGGATCTGCACCACTGAGTTACTTTTGAAGGCTCAATGGTTGCCCCATAGTGGGGTATGCATCGTGCAACCATGGATCCATTTTGGGGGTCATGCTTCACCCATTCCCCCCTATTGTACAATATTTTAATTCTCACACTTCATTTTATGAAGGGGAATTTCAGTCTTTTCTAATATTCTAATGCCTAAAACTATGTAGTTTAGTGCATATTAAAGGACTATATATAGATTTTCACCCTATTCCTCTCATTCATATGCTCATAAATTCACAAGGCCCTGTTCAAGTTCTCTCAAGATCTTCAACCAAGGTTCCATTCCAAAGCTCAAAAACTCTAATTT
>JBDJHY010256882.1:0-10570 GCA_039654485.1 Withania somnifera
TGATCACTTAGCATGATCGAATGAAGTAGTTCACATCAAATTATCACTCAATTTAGTAATACTAGACTTAGGTTATCATCTAAACAGGTGAATTACTAGCTAGTTCATTAGGTGTTAAACTTGGACATACTATTTAATGACTAAACATGGTTAAATAAAATTGTTGATCACTTAGCATGATTGAATGAAGAAGTTCACGTTAACTTATCACTCAATTTAGTACTACTAGACTTAGTTGATCATCTAAACAGATGAATTACTAACCAGTTAATTAGGTGTTAAACATGGATATATTATTTGATGACTAAACCAAGGTCAAATAACATTATCAATCACTTAGCATGATAGAATGAAATAAACATAGAATCTATTTGGTAGCCCCCAACAGAAGAATGAATTTATTGTAACAGATTCACAACCTATTGCAAATAGATTTATAATCTGTTTATTAGCCCCAATAAATATTGTATCTTTTGCAACATATTAGACAATTTGTTGCAATATATTCATAACCTATTATAACAGATTCATAATCTGTTTGATTATCCCCAACAGATATTGTATTTATTGCAACAAAATGGGGAATTTATTACAATATATTCATAACCTGTTGCAACAGATTTATAATCTGTTTGATTATTCCAAAAAGATATTGTATCTGTTGTAACAGAATAGGAAATTTTTCACAACAGATTCATATAATATGAATTCATGTATCTCTCCACTATATAATATAAAGATGAATACTCATAAATACGCCTTCGAAAGTCTTCACCATACTTGATTTGTAGAGCTTCCATTACATATGGGCAAGGAATTTTGTCCAAATCAAAAACTTTACATGTATAAAATTTTCATGCAGATCGATGGTAGCAACTTTACCCTGACCGATGACCCTAAACTTGTAGTTGAAAATTTGATAGGTCGACAACTTATTCCCCAAGTTTATGAACTTTGGTATTTTATTTCAAAATAAGGAACAAAGATGGTTGGTGAGCGAACAAACTCCATTCGCCTCTCATGAAACTTTTCTTCAAATCTCCTATATATTTCATTAAATAGAGATCTTAACATGAAACATTGAATTGATCGAGTCAGTAATTTTTGTAGTCATAATATTATACCTATACAAATGAATAAAATTATGTAAGACATAAATTTAAAATAAACTCAAATAACACATTAAAATTACAATATTTTACTTATTTCCTGGGAAAAATGCCCTGCTCCATTTGTCGAGTCCTATGTGTTCAAGATGTTCGCTACTCTGGGTACCATATCTCTTATCTTATTGAAATGGTCATTGAACTCATCTATATGGTAGACTTTTTTTTCTTTATTAAAATGTAACATGACTTTTCAATTGTGAAAATTATTTTGAATATTCTCCCCACCTCATACAATAACCATAATGAGTTGTAGGGTAGATAATTGAAGCCATCTTATGGATACTTGGCTGCCTATATGAAATTATGTACAACTCATCAGTATTATCTATAAAGCTTCTCATTTGTTCAAAAAAATATTTGTACGACTCATCACACTCCTTGTTTATAATACAAAACACCATCGAAATAATATATTTCGCTGCATCCTATGCTACAGCTGACAACAAAACTCTTTCATACTTACTTCTTAAGAATGTCCCATCAACGAATATGAATTTTCTCATTTGATAAAAACCAGGAATCCAAGACAAATAGTAGAAAAAATATTACTTGAACCTTCGATTTTCATAAACCATCAATGAAGTCTTACTTCCTAGTTTTACAGACCAAAGCATATAATGGTACGCATCAAACACTGTATGCCCATGCTTATATGTTCCCCTAAACAAGGACTTTGTAATCTCCATGCCTTTGTAAAGCTTTCAATAACTTACCTTAAATACCCAAATCTGTGCAGAGTCGATTACCCATGTCTTTTGTTGTTGGGCCTTTACCCTCGGGGAACCTATCTTTAAAGTGTGTTTCGATGACTTTAGTTGTGGCATGCAGATTATGGCTTGTAATATGCACCAAACCACATGTGTGATACTTCAAATAGGTTCTAATACAAAATATATCAGAATTATAGTTTCATAACCCTCAACCAACACTTGTACTTTGGGTGTGCACATCTAAAACAATAAACAATGCTCGAATTAATCACCTTCTTAGGACTAAAATATCTTTTCAAGAAATCTAGTTTTAATGAGGTTTCTAGCGCTTCCTTGTTCTTGAATGACATTCCCTTATGAAAACTTGTTTCATCATCTTAAACATGGGTAGACTGTGATTGTTGAGAACTACCCACTGTATTTCTACCAAACACAAATGTTGGTGTAGCAGTAAGAATTTGGTCATCCCCATATTCCCGCATATCTAATTCATCCCCACTTTGTTCAACATCAAGAATATTAATATCAACCGGATCCAATTCTTCATAACAAATCTTGTTGGTCTTGTGATGAATTATGATTCTCGATCAAATTTTCAACCACCTACACTCTTAAAATAGGCCTAGCTACATCATTTAAATATTTAAGCAGGCGAGCTTGAATACTTATCTTAAAAGTAAAAACCCTTTAATTTTCAAAACTACTATGCATGTAACTGATAAAAAGATCTATCGGTTGATAATTTAGTCCATAGTAAGTATCAATCCTCGAAATCATTTTCATATTTTCATGACTTCTTTGTATTTAGAGCATTCTTGCAACAGCTCCAAGTCATTTGTGACTTGCTGGGATCGATAATTACCTTTTATCGATTTTATTGAGTCCGGAATGACTTTTACATAAATATTTCATATACAGAGTGTTATAACTGGAATTTATTTCCATCCCAAACTTAAATTTCTTAAAATTGGGGTTGGATGGGGGACCGAAGCATCGCTGTCGTGAAGGGCTAAGGCAGTCAGGGTCGCGATCGTATGGATCCCTTCCATGATCGCAATGATGGCCTGGAAGGCCTATATATATCTTCTCTAATTCATTTATTAGACAAAAATTCAAAGTTTACTTCTGTTTCCTAATACAAATTAAAGATGTTGAAGAGATTTGACGAAATTCTACATTGTAGAAATGCTTCACTGTGGTACTTTGATCATTTGTACTTGGCAATTCTTTATTTATAAATTTCCTGAGCTTATATATTTCAATTCTACCATTAAATTTAGTTTTAATTCATACCATATAATGTACGAATGGTGCTCTATGCTTTGGTATAAATATTTTGATTTTCCAAGTTGTTAAGGTTTACGGGCTCGATTTTAGCCGAAAATTTGACCCCATTATTTATATATAAATATGGGTCTTTTTTTAATCGTATTGACATGTTGGTTATGTTTTTTCTAGTCGTGTGTGATTCTGAGCTTCGTATGTGATTTTGGACATTTGCAGCATGCTTCTCAAGGATATTACCAAAAACTAGGTAGGTTACAGTCTACTTTATTCATATTGGGTATCGGTATAATATATATAAGGTAAAGTGACAAATCGGGGCTAGAATGATTATTCAGGACCCATATGCTTATCCTTCCGGCCTACGGCCTATTTAGCTAGCTTGTAGCTTAACTACTTATCTTGGGGCTATACTGCCCTACCTGCATGTTTCACGCTTATTTTGGAATATGGTGTGGCTGGGGGAGGAGTAACACATTTGATGTGTATCATCATACATGGACTCTAAGGTTCACAGCTTTATTGGGTTTTCATCCACAGACAGACAGTCAGTCTGAGCGAACTGTCCAGGTACTCCAAGATATATTGCGGGCTTGTGTCTTTGATTTTGAGGGTAGTTAAGATCATCACTTGGCTTTACCAGAGTTTTCTTACAATAACAGCAATCATTCTAACATTCATATGGCACCATTTGAGGCCTTGTACGGCAGGCATTGTAGGCCACCAATTTGTTGGTTCAGTAGCATTGAGATTTTGCCTTAGACTTCTGACCTGATTCGGGATGCTACAGATAGAGTTAAGGTCATTCAGGATAGATTACGAATAGCACAGACCCATCAAAAGAGTTATGCATATCATAGACTCCGACCTCTGAGTTTACTTTTGAAGACATGGTATTCTTGTGGGTGTCTCATATAAAGGGCGTTATGGGATTTGGTCGGAGGGAAGAGCTTAGTCCCAAGTTTATTGGACCGTATGAGATCATAGAACGGGTCAGAGAAGTTTATTACAGGTTGGTCCTACCTCCAATTAGTCATTGTCCATACAGTGTTTCACGTGTCCATGTTTCACCATTATAACTAGAACCTTCCTACGTACTCCATTCTGAGTTAGTTTACTTAGACGACTATTTGTCTTATGTGGCGAAGCCTGAGGCTATTGTTAGTAGAGATATGAAAAAGCTAAGGTCCAAAGATATTTCAGTTGTGAGGGTTCTTTGGACTCACCACCCAGTCGATGAGGCTACCTGGGAAACAAAGAGAGATATGCAATCTCAGTACCCGTACTTATTTGATTCTTCAAGTATTCCTCCTTTTCTTTAACTTTAAGAACAAAAGTTCCTATAGTGGGGGATGTTGTAACGATCCTCGATATTATTTTCATATTTTCATAGCTTTCTAGTATATATAGAACGTTCTTGCGAACGCGCCAAGTTATTTATGACTTGCTGGGATCGATAGGCTGGGTCCCCAGCGGTTGTCGTGGTGTAATTTCCTTACAATTATGACCTTTAGAAGACTTAATTAGTTCGTATGATCTCAAATCACCTTTTTATTGATTTTGTTGAGTACAAAATATGGAGTGTTATAATTGGACTCTATTTTTATTCCAAACTTAAATTTCTTAAAATTGGGGCTGGCTAGGGGTCGAAGAATCGTGATCGCATGGCAGTGGGAAATGATCATGAAAGGATAATAAGGTCAAGGTCGCGATTACGTGGATCCCTTATGTGATCATGATAAAGGCCTGGCAGGCCTATATCTTCTCTGGTTCATTTCTTAGACAAAAATTCAAAGTTTACTTCTATTTCCTATGCCAAACTAAAGATTATTGGAGAGATTTAACTAAATTCTACTCCATAGAAAAGCGTTATGGTAGTACTTAGATTATTTCTATAGGGTAATCTTCGTTTCTTTATTTTATAATCTTCCCGAACTTATATCTTCTGATCCTACCATTAAATTTAGCTCTAATTTGTACCATGTGATGTACGAGCGGTGCTCTATATGTTGGTATAAATATTTTGTTTTTCCAAGATGTTAGGGTTCACCGGCCCTTGCTATTTTGTAGCAATATGGGTCTTCTTTTCTCGTATTGATACGTTGGTTATGTTTTTGCTAGTTTTGCATTATCTCGAGCTTTATATGTGATTTTGGACATTTGCGGCACGCTTTTTAAGGATATTAATGGAATCCAGGTATGCTACGGTCTACTTTCTTTAGATTGGGTATTGGTATATTATATGTATGATAAAGTGCCAGTTCAGGGCTGGGATGATTATTCAGGCCCCGATATGCTTATTCGTTCTGCCTATGGCCCATTTAGCTGGCTTGTAGCTTAACTACTTACCCTACTGCCCTGCCCATTTGTTTCACGCTAACTCTAGATTGTAGTGTGGCTGAGGGAGGTGTACACCTTTGATGCATATCTTCATACGTGGACTCTAAACCGTAGTGAGGTTGGGGAGGGGATTAAACTAGTGGTCTGAGCTTAGAAGATATCCCCTGATATAGGTTGGTGTCTTTAGAGCCGGTCTAAGTAGGCTTGTTATTTGTGTTTTACCTGAGTTATTATGTGTAATTATAGTAGATATGGACCTTTTTTGGGGCCATAGATAGCGGGATATGGTTTTTTCAGTAGGTTAGTATCCATATATGATTACCTGTACCTGGTTGGATATGGTACAACTATGCTGGATCATTAGCTGCCTTATGTGGTAACCTTATGCTTGGATGGGTATAGCTATGTTGGGTTGTAGCTTTCTAGCATGATAGTATTGTACCTAGTCGGAGATGGATGGGTTGGGTAGTTAGCAGCCCTATGTGGTGATATTTTTCCAAAGTCCGACACGAGTCTGGGAGAAAGGGTACTTAGTTGAGCTATGATGGCTAGATAGTTCTTCCTGTATACATGTGTACTTAGTCCTTTGGACATTGTGGCACCTATGGTGTGGTTAACCGTGGTTTAGAACCATGGTTGGGCTAAGGGAGGTTATACCTCGTACCTAGTGCTTGTCTTCTATCCTATATATTTCAGTCATCAGCCTTAGGCTAGTCTCGCATGTCTACTAGTTCTGTATCGCGAGTATATACTAAAATATTTCAAAAGGAGTAATTAGATGTTGACAAGGTGTTGATGGGGAGACGGTCCCGTACTTATATCATTTGTACCTGCGCTACAAGTCGTATAGCTCTATTTTACCCCATCATCTGAGGCTATTCCCATCCAATTACTATAAGCTCGGGATATTGCCTACATGACAACAGTGGGATCTTGGTATGATTTGGGTTGTTCCTTTATAGAGGTACTTAGGTTCTACTGAGATACGATTTACGGACTCAGCCCGAGTGTTGGTACTTTTGCCTTGATGACTATACTGCTGGTGGGCTTGTTATAAGATTTTGCATACGGGTTCAAGCCCCTGACTGACCCTGCCAACCCGTACTTGGAGTATGATGTGTAGACCAGGGGAGGGGTATATAAGGGAGAAGTAGTGTATGGTCTGAGTCCTCCATGGGTCCTTCTCAGTTCTTGACCATCCCAGAGAGGGAGCATGTCAACTCTTGATTTCAGGGTATGCAGTTTGAGTCCTCCATAGGTCCTTCTCAATTCAGGACTATCCCAGACATGGAGCATTCCGACACTCTTATTCATGGTATGTGGTTCAAGTCCTCTATGGGCCTCTCTTGACTCGGTACTATCCAAAGAGGGAGCATGCCAAAAACTATATGTGCTTCTACAACCCTTTTTGACTCGAGACTATCCTAGAGAGGGTGCATGCCAATAAATCATCATACCTCTTCTGCAACCCTCTTGATTCGTGAACATCCCAGAGAGGGAGCACACTGATACTTAGTTATACTTTTAACTCTTGACTCGGGACTATCCCAGAAAGAGAACATACTCATATTCCCTTTACTGTTCTAGTAACTCCCCCCCCCCTTACATTACATCTTCTTGCATAGGCTTGTACTCCCCAAGGGCTTACGTGGGAGGTTCCGTTGGGTTGATTGTAGGTTGTATGACAATTACTAGCTAGATCGAATTTCTACTCTCCGGTGCGGTTGATTGTGTTCCTTAATTCCATTACTATTACTTTTAGTAGCTACATTACCGGCGTCATTCCAATGATGTTAGGTTCATACTCGTACTATTTCCATTGGAGTTCCAGGTTCATGTTACATGTAGTTATTATATTCTTGTGACCCGAGTCTATAGGGGGAAGGCACTACCCTGTTAAATGACCCTATATACCTATTAGTTGACATTGTATATATTGATGACTAATCCATTTACCCACATCTATTAGATATTATGGTAGCGACCTCTTTTGAGTTATTCATTATGTGCCACAATGGTACTCTCTTTGACCTTTCTTTATCTTATTTATGCTTACTAATAACCGGTCGACCTATCATGTCTATTGTGTACCCGTTGTTTGTGGTGCTCATGCTACACTTCTACATATTTTCCTAATGTAGGTCGTGGCATGAGTTATTCGGACAGTCGTGATCGGACGTATTAGCTGGTGTGATCCAGGAAATTCGGTGAGTAGCTGGCATCCTTGCTAACCAGTTTTCCTTCCTGTACTGGAGTTATCCGAATTGGGTCTTGGATAGTGATATTTTGTTGTTTTTCCCCTTGAGGGTTGTACTTAGTACTTCATGTATATAGATGTTCTATAACCATGACACCAGGTTTTGGGAGTTTTATCATTATGTGTTTGCTCTTGTGTCTTTTGTTTTGATACTTCTTCTTTTCATCTCTTTCTTTTAGTTTTCTTAAGTTCTTGTTACCGGCCTATCGCTACTCACTCTAGACTAGGGTTAGTCTTGTCCACAAATGAGATGTAGATGCCATCACAACTTGATTTTCGATTTATGACACAGTAACTGATGATTGATTTCACAAAATCATCATAACCAATATTTCTTGGAACAATCATCGATATTGTCTCTAACATGTCACTACTCTTTCAATGCCAAATAAATTAATTGTTCTTCGTGATTCATTCACCATGACAATTAACCTTTACTGTTATTGAATCCTACATTAATAATACCTAAAAATACATTATTTAAAAATAATTTATCATAATAATGTAGTAGATTGAGTAGTCAAAGCATGAATCCGATAGATTACTTATCTATTGCAACAGATGGGCCATCTGTTGCAACGGATGACACAAATATTACGACAGATAATGAATCTATTGGATACAACCTTTGGTTCTAAATATAACCAGAATATGTATCCAATATAATCATTATCTGTTGCAACAGATAATAGATCTGTTACAACAGATCACTAATATGTTGGATGCATGTTACGGGCCTGAACAGAACAAAAGCTATATCTAACAGATTATATATTTGCTGCAATATATAGGTAATTTGTTGGATACATGTTTAGGCTCTATTCTACTTGTAACATATATCCAACAGATTACTTATCTGTTGTAATGGATGTGTTATCTGTTGAATACATGTTGAGGTTTTGTCCAGGCTTGTCAGAAGCTGTATCAAATAGATATGTAATTATGTTGCAAAATGATTACATATCTGTTGGATATAAAAATGAAACTATCCAGCAACTGTTGTAGTCTGTTGTTGTTAACTACAACAACTGTTGGAAACGCGACTAAATATTTTTGAACCTAGATGAAAAATTGAACTAAAATAAATATTATTTACTTACCTAATCACTTTTGAAATAACTCCTAGTGCTATATGAATGAAATTTTATCCATAAATCGAAATAGAAATAAAAAAATGAACCAACAACAACGACAACAACAATGACTGGAGGCTCTAAGAAGAACCAACAAGCAACATGCAATAGCAAAAATGGGGAAAAGGGAGCAACTGTCCCCCCCCCCCCCACCCCTCTTCTTCCATTTTAGTTAAATTAGAGATGAATCAAAGTGTAAAAAAAAAAAACTTAAAGGCAAGTCTTTATACTCATTATTTGTTAATTTAATTTTTGTCACATCTACTCAATTAAAATAACTTATGTCATATTTACTCAATTTTTTAGCTTTTTTATCACTCTTAATTCAATGCCCCAATGAGTCTATACTATTGACATCAGACTCATATGACTCCTAGAAACTCTAAAACCAATAACTATGAGATACTTTAGTCTTCACACTTTGTTAAAAGAAGTAGAGAAAATAATGTTACATCTCATGAAGTTCTTTCCCTGAAGCTAATAAAAGAAGATAATGATGATGAATGTGTTGCGCCTTTGATGAATTTATTAGGTCTAAAAGGTTGTTTGGCATTGCTTAAAAATTAGTTTGTTAAATTATTTTTAACTTAAAAGAATATTTGGGTATTCTTTAAATAATTTTAAAAAAATTATAATTAACTTTTAAAAAATTAAAAGTAACCAATTTCCTACTTCTCATTTTTTAACTTGTAAATTATTAAAGGTTTGACCATGAAAATGATTCATTTGTTCCTTATGTTTTTCAAAATTCTAAAAATGCCCCTTTTAAAATAAAATTCTAAAAGAATTAAAATTTCTTTTATCCCACCCCACTTCAACCACCCAATTTTTACAAAAACAAATTAAAAACAATGAACTCTTTATTACCCTACTCCAGTCTCAACCCCTATCCCACCCTACCCAACCCCCTTCCCCACTCAAAATTCTTTTTCTAAACTTTTTGAAAAAATAAAAATTTTATCCCGCCACCACCTACCCCACACTTCCTACCCCCCAACCCTCACTCAACCTACCTCCAAAAAAAATTTCAAAAAAAAAAAGTTAATCTTTTTTATGTTTTAAAATAAATTGAACAAAAAAAATACTTTGGCCCCTCCCTCACCCCTCCCGCCCTTTCCCTCGCCCACCTCGTTAAAAAAATTAATATAATTGAAGAGCCTTGTCAAATCTTTCATATTCTTCATTCAACTTATATATTAATTTTTTATATTTTAAATTAATTTAAATAAGTACTTTATATTGTAATTAAATTAAAATATAAATTAATTTACTTTAAATTATTTTAAAAATAAAAAATTTCTTGTAACCAATTTCTTACAATTCCAATAACTTTAAGGTATTTCATACATTTGACAAAAAAAGGGTGCTTAACAACATTTGTGAGCCAAATAAATAAATAACTTTTTTTAATTTAATCATTTTTATCCAAATACATAACTGTTTTTTAGCATTGTCAAAAGCTACTTTTTAAAAGCTTTTTTTTTTCAGCAAAGTCAAACGAACCTAAGGTAAAAGACCAAAATGAACATCATTTATTATATATAAAGGACCATTTGAATCAAGTGAGATATATTTGTATATCTCACTTACTATATTTTGGTACTTAGTATCTCTTTCTTTGTTTTTACTGTCAAGAAAAAAAAGATACATTAAGTACTCAAACAAAGCAACACTTAG